>JASDQU010309197.1:69276-81831 GCA_032191745.1 Picea mariana
AACTATTCGAAGAGATTGAAGGATGAGGAGCAGAACTAGAACAGGTAGTCACTACAGTTGAGAAACGCTTGGATGGAATTGTGAATGAGGCAGTTCTTCAGGAGTTTGACGAGTTGGAGGCCTTGGCGAAGCAACAAGTCGAAGCGGCCCGAGCCAAGATCGAGGCATTTGAGGCAGAATTACCCAGAGCAGAGTGACTTAGGACGAGTCACAGGTGATTGTTGGGGAACTATTGGCCCTTTACCAAGTTTTGGAGATCCTTGGTCAGATTTGACCTATTTTGAGACTTCAACAGGCTGTCGAAGGCGGAGTGCAAGTCAAAGCGAAGATCGCGGGATCTTGGCCCCTTGTTTAGGGATTTTTAGGTTTTTGGCTTATGTAACGGGTATGGGGATTTCAGCCCATGGGTTTACCCATGCTTAGGCGTCTCTTGTAATGTATAAATAGATATCTAAGCGATGTAGGAAGAGGCCAATGTGCTAAGTGCAAGTGATAGTTGTAAATGCTTTGTGCATACTGTGTAAGGCTTACAAGGCTAAGTGCAAGTGACTGTAAGAGATTGTGTAAAGGCTTTGTGTTGTAACCTAGCTCGGGGAAGAAGGATTTGGTAGAGTGCGCGCAGATATCCTGTCCTATGCAGAGTAGGATCTTGTGTCTCTATGCATGTAGATGATTGACAGAAGACAATAAAAAAGAAGAAGAGTTGGTGGACCTAACCCAAGGCTGGGGGTGAACTACGTATATCATGTGTTATGATTGTTCTATGCATTATGGCTGATTTGTTCGTGTGATTTATGCTTAGGGAAATGATGTATGTTTAGATGGATATGATATGATAGCTTAGTGCTTAGTGATGTAAATGAATGTTAGATCCGATCTGTTTCCAAATGTTAAGTGCTTAGATGTGTTAGATCTGAGTGAATACTGCGTTGCTCTTTAATTAGGGTTTTATCTGCAAAGTAAATACTGGTTAAATATTGATGAATGGTGACTACTAAGTGCTTTGTTAGAGTATTGTAATCACAGCTCTGTGTCCCAGCTAGGTTGCAGACACCTGAGTCCTACAACCACCCCTGCCTCTACCTCGGGTGAGACTTCATTTGCTTCGTAGGTGTTTCCGAAAGGACCGGTAGTTAGGGTTTTGTTGGTGCAATGTTGAAGCATTGAACCCTGGGTCTACCCCTGTGCCAACATACTCCTCTCCTCGGTGGTCAGGATTGGCGTTGGTCTTGAGTGTTGATATTTGGTACTAAGGTCTTGGGCGCTCGATCTTAGCTTGTTATTTGTGACTTGCAAGGATTACAAAGCTCCTGTGGTTTCCTCATGGCTTCTCCTTTGTGCTTGGTTGGTAGACTTGAGCGTTGGGCGTTGTGGGAGGTCAAGGTTCGATTCCTCTTGTGGGCTCTTCCCTTGGTTGTGGGTTGGCTCTTGGTTGTTGGCTCCGGTATTGTGCATTGTGTTGGTTTACACCTATGCCTTGCATCTATTGTTCACCATCTGCAAGCATATGTTCCTCATATTAATCAGGATGGGACGTTTGCATTGTTGCGTGTCCCACACAGGAATTGTGTATGCAGGTTTATGAAGTATTGCAAAAAAACTATTACACTGCTTCCATCAGCTTGTTCCAGGCTGTAGAACAGGTGGTGAGAATCGATCAAAGGAGAAAGCAAGGTTGTGTAAAGGAATAACCATTCTAGTTTCTACTCCTGGTTATCTTTTGGATCACTTAAATAATACGTCCTCCTTTGTTCATAATTGCCTTCGTTGGTTGGTTTTTGATGACACTGACAGACTTTTGGACCTAGGATTTGATAGAGACATAAAGAAGATATTGACCCTATTGGAATTTGGGCAACTTGGATTCGACAATGAGAATACAACAATTAATCGGTCCTATGATGATGAGTACCAGCAACAGAGCTTGCTATTGTCAGCAACACTAAATGAGCAAGTTAATGATCTTGCAAAAATAAGCTTGAACAATCTTGTCACCATTGGGATGAAAGAGAGAATTTTACCAAATTATCATTCAATCCTTCCAGCTAAGTTAGTTCAGATTTACATCAAGGGTGAGTCCATTATTCATTAATTATACAGTCTCCTTACAAATTTACCAGAAACCATTAGTACATGTGGTTGGAACAAGGTTCTTTTGGGTAGTCTTCATAGGTTTTATGGGCTGTAAATAAAGGGTTTCTAGGCTATAGATTAGGGGTTTGGAGAACAAATTGTGCAGTTATGTGGGTGGTCAAGCCCAAGTTTCAGTTTTGAAACCGGGCTCTGATACCATCTGTAAGGCCTTCCTATTTCAGGGCCTCAAAAATCAATAAATATATATTTTGTTGTCTCCTACTGAAATAATCTGCGATTTAATTTATGGTTTTCTTTCATGGTTTTTCTTTGTACCAGGAGTAAACTGATAAACAACATAGTCACAACAACAACATAATAAAATACATACCTCGACCTGCAAGTTGGTTGATTTAGTCCCTTGTTCTCTTGTTCTTGAGCTTACCCAAACTGTCCAACTAAATATTAACCTCCCAACCAACTAGGAACGACCTCTCTGGCTCCCTAGCTCCAGGAATCCTTGTGGTTTCCTGCCCCCCCAGCCCAAAGTTCTCAGCAACAGTAGTGCCCTGTAAGAGTTTCCAAAATAATATGTTCTCCCAATTTTCCTCCTCCTCCTCCTCCTCTTCCACCTCTTGCAATTTTTTTTCAAAACAAGATGAGACCCCTCTCCAAGTCCCCTGCCCTCTTTCTTATCCTCCCCTCTCATTCAATTCCCCAGTGACCTTATCCCTCTCCTTAATTCTCTAAGAGCCTTATCCCTTCATTAATTATTTTACCTAACTTTTAATAATAAAATAATAAAAAAAACTTATTGAATTTATTTTAATAATTAATTAAATTTAAATTAACAACTATGAAAATTAAATAATTAGATTGGGTTATTACACAACAGGTAGAGCTTTCATGACAATAATTCCTCCATATTATAATAAAATAGTGTTGGGAACCTAAAATAAAAAAAAATATAGCAGTGATTACAGTAAACCAAATACTCATACCACCCACATATGAGATTTAATAAGTACAATGAGAAAGGGATGCTCAATTTGCTGCTATAAAAGCTATCATCCCTAAACATTGCCCTTAAGAATTGAGAATGAGACTAAAATTGTTCAATGGCCATTGTTAATGCTTTTAAAATTGTTCATTCATATTGAATGGTTGATTGATCTTTGTTATAAGGGAACTTACCAAAAATGAAAAATAAAAAATAAAAAAACCATAACTCCTAGTTTGATTCAACATTCTACCCGCATGTGTTCATGAGAATAAACAAGAGTAACAAATATCCACATCATTTAGAAAAAACATCCCGAATATAGTGAAATTTGGAAGCATAACAAGATCACATGTTTAACCAACAAATTGAAACCAATACCCGAACTAAACGATGATACATAAAACCAGATTACACATCATACTCGGCAGCTAGAAATCGATGATACATAAAACCAGATTACACATCATACTCGGCAACTAGAAATCTCATCATATAACCTAAACCTGAGTGGCCCAATCCTTAAAACATCCAAATGGGGTTTCAAAAACCCTAAAAAACACCCAAAAAGTTCCACCCGTTGGATTTCTTTGCATTGTTAACAAGTAGGGCTTGTGGGGTTTCTGTGATCATTTTAACAAAGTTCAATATAAAAAGAATAAAAAATAAAAATAAAATAAAATTATATGTAAGACCTAAGTACATCACAGAGGGCTTTAAGGGAATCCAAGCATCATTGTTCCTCTGATTCATCTATAGCAGCGTTGCCCGCAACCTTCTAAAAGAGTTCCACTAACTCCTTTTCCACGGCCTTAGAAGAGCCAATTGCTCTACTGCTGCTGCTATTCCCTAACCCTAACCCTTGAACAACCTCAATATCAACAAAGACTGGCACAGTTTATGATGCTACTGCTGACTCCCTTGTCATTGTAAAGCAAATTCTTCAAAGAAGCGAAATTGTCCACAATCTGCAATTACATTGACAAACCCACCAACATCATCCGCATTATCAGAAGAAACAATCTCTATCCCTGCAGATTGACACGAAGCGAGTGCAGTTGTAGGAGAAGGGGATCCAATTTAATCGATCTTAGTGGGGCGAGGCTTTTTCTTTTTGGAAGTGCAAGGAGATTTCAAGTATTTTCAATGGAAAAGAACAATATAAAAGAAGATGAAACATAAGACTGGAATCAAATAAAATAAAGGCACATATACCCTCTATCGGTTGAGCCAAGAAGGAACGGAGAAGAGGCACAGAAGGAGAAGATGATGAGGCCGCCTTCCAATCATTTAACTTTTCTTCTGCATTGGTAATTTGCCTTACGAATCCAAACAATACCTCTGCAACTTCTACCTCTTGCTCTACGAGTGCTGCCGACACCTGCTCCGAAGATGAGGACTCCCTCCTCCGTCTGGCCTGTGGGGGCTCGTCATCGTCGTCGCAGAAAGCAGAGGAACATCAAGATGTGGAAGGGCTACTTCTTGTTCTTGTGGCTCCACGAAGAAGAAGTCGGCAAACTCCATCACAGGTTTTTCCAACCTGGACCTCTCCCGCGACACTCTAACTGATAATCCCTCCTCTGCAAAGAATGCAAAGAAACCAAGAAAAGCCTAATCTTTGATCAAATTCGTCGCAGGAACATTATACATGAAAACATTAATTGCACACCATTGTCGCAATCGTGCAGGCGTAAGGTTAAATTTTTTTTTCCAACATACAAATTCCACTTTTTTCAATTTGGCAATGACAAAATCAGTGACATCTGAACTCTTATATCTGTCAAAACACAGCAGGGGTGGTGGCGCAGTTGGTTAGCGCGTAGGTCTCATAGCTTATCTGAGAAATCCTGAGGTCGAGAGTTCGAGCCTCTCTCACCCCAATCATTTTCACCTTTTACCCTGCTAACTGGAGACTTGTTGAGCTCCATTGAAGTTTCTTTATTGTCACTTGTAACAATTCTGGAAAGTTCAGTCGGATCAGAACCAAGCAGAAATGAAACATCGACGGCAGGGTTCGAACCTGCGCGGTCGAAGCCCAATTAAAACATAATTTTGTTAACAACATTAGATAAAAAACGTCGACAGCAGGGTTCGGTCGAACCCCAGCCGACTTAAAGTCTTTCTCCTTAACCACTAGGACATATCGACTTTGGTGTCTCCAAATGTATATATGCCTTGAAAATATGTTTTGCACCGAATTCCTATTTGTTGTTAACATTTTTAATGAAAATGTAAATTTGTCATCCACTCCAAAGTTATCTATGCTCCTATTTCCTTCTTGTTAACCATAGTATATGAAATGGCCCGTGTTTATTCAACTTACTTCAATTTTATTGATTTTATTTAGTTTCTCTTTATTCATCTCATAAACATTTTAGTTTCTCTTTTTTTTTAATAAAAAATTATTCATATAAAATCAAAACAAATTTAAATATTCTTTGAGATGCCCATTATAAATATTTATATAGATTAATATTGAATAACAAAAAGGTTCAATTGTTATTGTAATTTTTAAATAAGGTTGTTTAAAAAAATAAAGAATATTTGTATCAGTACATAGTTTGGTAGGCATGGATTTACTAGATTTAGTTAATAATGTCATGGGTAAGTGGTATTAGGATTGTATTATTGAAGATATATTTGTAATGGAGGTATGAATGTAACTTATTTTTAATTAAATTTTCATGCTTGAATTAGTGAATTATTAAGAGATTCGAAGGTGCTTAAAGTAATTAGTTGTTCTAGGGAAAGATTATTTAGGGATGTTCCTTGTAATACTTTTTTTGAGAAAATATACGATTAGGTAATGATCCTAATCTAGTAAGATTGGATTCATAATTGTAGTCACTATACTACTTGTTAAGAAGACAAGGTATGGTTAAAGGAGTTGAACCATTGTCAAAGGAAGGGACACATGCTTAATGGAGAAGCTCCTTATTGAACCCTTTTATTAGGCACCATGTTATTGTCTACCATCTCAAGGTAGTCAGTTGACTTGAAGATCATTATCTCTACCAAGACTAAGCCTGACTTCATTTGCAAGCTCATATTATGAGGAAGAAGAAGAGGTTGAAGTAGAAAAACATACAAATCTTTCAACTAATTTTTTTTAATAGATTCTCTGAAGCCTTTGAAATACTCGGGAAAGGACAAGGGGAGGTGAAAGAGCCAAGCTAGAAACTATAATAAAACAACTCATTCCAGTTACTTGTTGAGGGGTTACAACAATCATAAGTCACAAGACAACGTAGCACAAAATTGAGCATCATTTGAGCCACATTGAATTAGCATACTATTATGGGATTTTTTGTACAAATGTACTACTTGATCCACACTAGTTGATCGGAATAGAGAAAATAAGTTTTACTTCACTAAGTTACCGAAGCAAGAAGCAACTAGGGTTTGAGTAAAGAAGGCAAGAGAGGCACTTGTAACTTATGCTCCTTGACAAATCTTCAAATGTTGAATGGAAGAGTAAAAAGAGGATCCTAGCTCCATGAATCATGCGCACAAGGAAACACAGTTTCCTATTCTACAAGTAATGGATCCCTAGATCTCATTTGCAAAACAAAGTGAAAACCATTTTAGATCTACTTGATTAGTTTAATGAAGGAAAGCAAAACATTCAAGTAACAACATCAAACAAATGCAAACAAATACAGGATGTGGAGAAAGGATATTCTATTTAAGTAGAAAAGATTACATCATGCATCCATACCTTTAGGAAATGATATGGATAGTAATCCTTTATCCTTGGTTTTGTTCCTCTTCTAGGTTGTCTCATGTCCAATGTTATTAAATAGTATCCTCAACAATCTTCTAATGGTTCTCTTCAAACCTTCATAAGCAAATTGGGCAAGTGGATACAAAGGGGCAAATTGGGCCTTCCTTAATGTGAGAAGAAAACAAATCCAATATATCTCCAAAGCTCTAAGACCAATCCAAAAAGTTGAACTAAATACCAAAACTAGATCAAAATTTATCAACCTCGTGAGAAGGAAGCCTTTTTATAGGGTTCTTAGACTTTACTAGGGATTTTTACATCAAGAAAGGGTATAGAACGATCATTAGATATCTTACTTTGGGAGAATTAATAGTGATTGAAGCAAAGTAGTTTAACAAATTCAAGGGTGGCATGTGTGGGTTATGTCCATTCATGCACCCTACATGAATCTATAGGAGGAAAATATTTGACCATGAACCCTTGTGCATAACCTTTGAGGGAAATGATGTTCCTAACAATAAAATCAAGGAAAACACTCAAGTTTTCCAAAGTTCTAGGACAAATTAAGACACTCCATAACATAGACCACATTATAATTCACTTAGGGGCTAGGGATACATGGTACATGCAAGAGAAATTCCCACAATAACATAATTCCCCCTAAATTCTAATGTATGAGGTCACTAGAGAATCATATGGATGAAACATATTATGTTGTTTCTTCATCAAAATGGAAATATGAGAGCCTATGGGGGAAGTCATCATCACATAGAAGACAAGGAGGCCACTTTCAACCACAACAAAAGGTAAGATAATCATTATTTATTTCATGAGTTGGGAATCCCTAAGCTCATGAATGAATCAAGTCAAGGACAACATATGAGTGACTCATGGTGAAATAAACTGAGAATGCCATGCCATAGTCCATCATATATAAATAGATCCTGATGGATCAAGCAAAAAGAGACCATGCCAAAGGACTTCAATATCTCAAATAAACCGTCAATATACATCTTCTAACATTATTGGTATAATTATTCCAACATAAATGGCATAAAACTGAAGAAAATGAGGCCCCAAATATGAAGGGACTAAGATGTTGGAATTATTGGTGTAATTTATACATGTGGCCATGACTCATTCACATGTATCACTATGTACTTTTAATTATGGCTAAGGCCATATTTTATTTCATTTAGTATATACTAGGTTTATATGTAAGATTAATAACCCTCTTGGGGTGTGTGCCCATAGCCCCCTCTTGAAGGGACACCTCACTTGAGAGTTTTGTATAAATACACAACTCAAGCTCTAATTTACATCTAATGTTGCGATCATGTTGATCCTCCAAACAACAAGGTGTTATAACTCTAAAGGAAATTAATTTTGGCATTTTTCTATTAGATGCACTTTTGTGTTTCTATTTTCTTCACTTATGTTTATCTTTTGCACTCTCTTTGTAGCGCACTAGCCCTATCTCTCTCTATTTCACTTGTGAGGAGGCTATTTCATAATTTGAGTGATATCTGGTTCTATTGATTCTTTTATTGACTCTTATAAATATCAACATAGTATCAAAGTGGGTGTTAACCATACTCTCTCAATTCTTTTGCCCAAATCGAAAAATATTAGCCAGTGGATTCTTTATGATATTGTGGAACTAGGGTTTTCTTGGATCATCTCTTATAGGGATTCTAGAAATATTATCCCTAATCTAGGGTTGTTCCTGTTCTTTGACACTTTTCAACCTTCTTTAAATCCATCGCCTTCATTCCTAGAGTTACCTAGGTTTTTCTACCATTTGGATCTATAAAGGTGAACGTTTGAAGTCTTCATTTCATAAGGATCCTTCATCCTACTGATGTTGAGCCTATCATTTCAAAGTGGTTGTTTTCCCATTTGAATGGGGCCAACTATCACTCTTGGTTAAATCAAATGACTTCCCTACTTCAAAGCAAAGGTATAAGGATGTACCTAGAAAGGATGCTTCAGGATAAAGATGATTACAATTGTGACCTTGTATGTTTGAATAAGGTCAAATCTCTTGGGTTGATCACTCTTTATGTCAAGCTTGATCTCATTCATCATACCAAGGATAAGAAAGTTGTGAACGGAATATGAAACTTTCTTTCGAGTGATGAAAAATACTCATGTCAAAAAACTTGAAAGTAAACTCTCCAATTTCAAGATGGGTGACTTTGACATAGTTGAGGAGTATATTGCAAGGTTTAAAAAACTGAAGGCTGGCATGATTCAAGCAAGAGGAAAATGAAAATCATATCCAAAACTTGTGAATATTTTTATGAATTATCTTTCTCCAACATTCAAATATTTTTCTTTTATAGATTACAATATTCCTTTATTTGTCAAGGATCATTTAAGTCCTCTTGAGGAGGTTTTCTATAATCTCATCCAACATCAAGTTACTTTGAGGAATATGGGTGAATTAACCCCCCAAGATCAAGCCCATCCAAAGGCTATCTAAACTGTTAGAAAGGACTGTGGAGCAATAAAATAAAACAAATACGGAAACAAAACATAGAAGATACACAATACAATAGAGACACAGATTTACGCGGTTCACCCAGTGTGGGCTACGTCCACCAGAGAAATTGTCAAGTCCTTCCTTTATTGTTATCTAGCAAATGAAGGGATACAACCTACAACAAATCTGTTGTAACTTCCTCTTCTTCCTCTCACGGTATCCTCTCTCAGAATACAATATTCACTATAATGCATAGCCGCAATATATTTCCCTCGTAACAGAGGGTTTCCTTCTAGGGAAAAAAACTCTAACATGATTTCTACCGTTAGATCTGCAACCTTATAATGAAAGGTCCAGATTTACAATGAAATTACAATATACATTTACAAGGCAATTTTTCCTTCGGGGGCCCGCTTGCCCCTGGACCCCCAAAGGGGGTAACCCCCCTCTGCACTCCCCTGCGTGGAAGAGTGTACATAATTTTCGGGTGTAAATACTTCATGGGGTATAAACATGGCTGAAAACAAAAGACCTCTGAATCAGGAAGATAATCAGGCTCCAAAACCAACAATCTCCCACTTGGAGACTGATCTCAACAATTCCACCACTGTTGTATATGCTGGACTCTGAACCTTCTTGGACCTGGCAAATTTCTCATATTCATATTCATTCTTGAAGACCAATTGAAACTGAGCAAGAACTCAGTTTCTCCCTGGTTACTCCCTTTGTTAACATGTCTGTAGGATTTTGGCTAGTGTATATCTTTTCCAACTTCAAATGTCCATATTCCAAGACGAATCGTATGAAATGGTACCTCAATTGTATATGCTTCGTCTTCGAATGGAAGGCTGAGTTATTTGCAAGATGAATGGCACTCTCACTGTCACAGTACAACCTGTTATTCTCCTTCTTCTTTCCCAATTCCTCCATAAACCTCTGTAACCAAATCATCTCTTTACTAGCCTCTGTTGTTGAAAGTGTAACAACCTTTTGCAGTTTCGAAATCCGACTTACTATTGTTCCACCTATAGTAAAAACATACCCTGTGGTGCTCCTCATGTTGTCTTTATCACGTGCCATATCTGAATCAACATATTCCTGTAGAAAAGTGTCTGATCCTTCAAAACATAAAGCATGAGTAGAAGTACCTCTCAAATACCTGGGAATCCACTTTACTACCTCCCAATGTTCTTTACCTGGATTGTTCATATACCTGCTCACAACTCCCACTGCATGTGCAATATTTGGTCTTGTCCAAACCATTGCATACATCAAGTTGCCAATTGTTGATGAATAAGGGACCCTGGACATGTATTCTATATCCTCATGTGTCTTGGGACACATTTCCTTAGTTAATTTGAAATGGCTAGCTAAAGGTGTACTAACTGGTTTTGCATTCTGCATTCTAAACCTCTCCAACACCTTCTCTATGTACTCACCCTGAGACAATGTCAATTTGTGATTTTTCCTATCTCTTGTTATTCTCATACCAAGGATTTCCTTTGCAGCACCCAAATCCTTCATCGCAAAGGAATTAGCTAATTTCTTCTTGAGCACATTTATATCCTACATATTAGATCCTGCAACAAGCATGTCATCTACATATAATAGCAAGATAATATAACTTTCATTTTCTAGCCTTTTAAAATAAACACAATGATCATAATAACATCTACTATAACCCTGTTCTGTCATAAACCTGTCAAACTTCAAATACCACTACCTTGGAGCTTGCTTTAGGCCATACAAGCTCTTCTTCAACCTGCATACCAAATTCTCCTTCCCTTTGACCTCATACCCCTGTGGCTGCTGCATATAAATATCTTCCTCCAAATCCCCATGAAGAAAAGTTGTTTTAACATCTAATTGTTTAAGATGCAAATCTTCTACTGCCACAAGACTTAAAATAGTCCTAATTGAAGTCATTTTAACAACAGGAGAAAATATTTCATCAAAATTTATACCTTTCTTTTGTGCAAACCCCTTTACAACAAGTCTAGTCTTGTACCGTTTTTCTCCTCCATCTTCTTCCTTCAACTTGTAAACCAATTTATTCTGCAATGCTCTTTTTCCTGTAGGCAACTGAACCAAGTCCCAAGTATGGTTATTTACCAAGGAATCCATTTCCTCTTTCATGCCTTGCTCCCACTTCTTTTTGGTGTCTACCTTCATTGCCTCTTCATAACATTTTAGTTCACCATAATCAGTCAACAATAAATAATACAATGAAGGAGAGTATCATTCAGGGGGTATACTTAACCTGGTAGATTTTCTAACAACACTTGCAGGTGTTTGAGGTACCTGTTGCTCATGTTGTTGTACATTTTGATTTTCAGGTTCCTTTGGAATTTATTTTTCAATGATATCATCAAGCACTGTGTATTCTTGTTTTTCTTTTTCTTGTTTCTTTCCCTGCAACTGATCTTTGTACATGACCTTCTCATTGAATATGACATCTCTACTCCTAATGATTTGGTTATTTTGATAACCCATAAGCGATAACCAAAATCATTAACACTGTATCCAATAAAGGTGCACTTATTGGATTTTTACTCAAGCTTTGTTCTATTTTCTTTATCAATATGGACAAATGCTTCACAACTGGAAATTTTCAAAAAAGAATAGTTTACCTTTTTTCTTGTCCATTCCTCCTCTGGAATTCTACCATCCAAAGAGCTTGAAGGTCCTCTGTTTATTAAGTAAACAACAATATCTACAACATCTTCCCAGAACTGTAAGGGCAAACCAACATGCAATCTCATACTCCTTGCACGCTCCATGATTGTCTTGTTCATCCTTTCTGACACACCATTTTCTTGTGGTGTTCTTGGAACTGTCTTCTCTCTATGAATCCCATGGTATGAACAATAATCATCAAACTCCTTGCTTCAATATTCACCTCCATTATTTGATCTAAGACACTTCAAACTTTTTCCTGTCTCATTCTCAACCAAAGCTTTCCATTTCTTAAAAGTATCAAAAACATCAATTTTTTGTTGAATGCAATAAACCCAAGTTTTTCTAGTTGCATCATCAATAAAAGTAACATAATAACTAGATCCACCAAGATATGATACATGAGATGGTCCCCATACATCTGTATGCACAAGCTCTAACCTTTCATTCTTTTTTTCTTTTCCGACTCTGAGAAATCCGACTCTCTTCTGTTTTCCATAAACCCAATGCTCACAGAAGTCCAAATCAATTTGTTTAAGATATGAAAACAAATTTCTTTTGTGAAGTATCTACATCCCCTTCTCACTCATGTGTCCA
>JASDQU010309198.1:29650-47189 GCA_032191745.1 Picea mariana
CTTCCAGCCCCATGGAGGTCCGAGCTAATCATCCCCCCACGTGTACCTTTCCACAGGGCAAACTCCTGTAGTAACAACAAGCATGCCCTCCAGGGGTTCATAAGTCACAAGGATCATAACATGTAAATCCATCCAACAATTAAATTACCCAAACATGTGCATCAAACCCCCCTTTACTCAGACAAATGCTCAAAGACGTTATGCAATTTAACAAGTCAGGTTTGGAGAAGGTCTCAGGGTGTCCTATTGGGCTAACCCTCCTTAACTTTGGCGTGTTTTCCAAGTGAGAACCAATCTAGGTCATGTAAGTGTGTCAGGTGGTGTGGGGTAAGTGTTTGGGCATGGGGTGCAATGATAACAGGGAAATATAGATCTTACTTGTGGGTGCCTTTATAGAGGACGAGTTGCACCTTGTCATGGATGTCGTTCTTTCCTAGCCCATTCAATGTTTCATTTCTTTTGATCTTTTTATTTTATGCTTCAAGGGAAGAGTTGAGGGACACTGTCCTGGCTTGGTGACCAAAGTTGACAGCATTATCCACAAGCATTTCATAAAGATGAGAAGGTTGGCTCGTGATGAGACCCCCTTTCTCTTGGCTATGCCACCAAGAGCCACTACCCTGGTTTGGTGACCAGATAGATGGTAGTGTCATACCACTACATGCCCATGGTCATAATGGGTCGGCTCATGATGAGACCTCCCATCCACCAACTAATACCTTGAGTGTTTATTTATCTTATGGGTTCCCTTTTCTTACCGAGAAGCTTTGTACTGCTTTCTCGGGAATCCCTAAGYGAAGCATCTCAAAGGTTTCCCTTTCGGCTTTTAACTCTTGCCAACGACTTTTACCCTTTGGGCCTTTAGCMCCTTCTTCCCACAAGGCAAGGTACAACCCTTCCTAGTGTGGCAAATCCCAACGYTGGAACAAATGTAGGGGAAAAATGAGAGGAGTAAASATGGAAAGTGGTAATTATGGAGGGAATGAACGATGACCTGTCACAGACCCACCCAGTGGCAACCCATCCTAAAGGGAGATCAACTTATTAGGGCATCATGTCACCCTTCCAGGTATGAACAAGTTAAAGARCATAATTTCCAAGMAAACGTTATGAAATGAAGGAGAAGTCAATGCAACATATTCAAGTGCTTCAATAATCAAAGTGACACATACCATGATACCCGGACTCATTACCTCAYGGAGCAAGACTTGTTGCTACTTCAAGACCAGGTGGTGGGATGGATATTGTTGTTGCTAATAAATGGGTTTCACTGAAGAAAATAGGGGCCCTCCGGGGCCATGTTCAAGTCATCAGGCTCTCGGCACTCCATGTCTAGGACCTGTGGGCCTCGAGACATGATCTCCTGAGTTATCCCTAGGGTAGGGGATAACATAGTCAACATCACTCTTCACGAAGCCCATGCCCTGCAAGTATCTATCAATGCGCTCATACCATGCCCTGGATGCCTGCTTGAGCCCATACAGTGATCTCTTTAGTCTACATACATGAGTCTCCCTCGCATATGCCTCAAAACCCTATGGTTGTTCTATATACACTTCCTCCTCAATAACTCCATTGAGGAAGGTCGTCTTGACATCCATCCGATGAATCTACCAACCCATCTCTATTGCTAATGAGATTACGACCCTAGTGGAAGTATATCTGGCTACCGGGCCAAACGTCTTGTCATAGTTGTTGAAATACATCTTAGTTTAGCATACACTTAGTCTAAATTAGATTTCAACCACCTATAAATGTCCAACAGCCATACAACTATACTTTATGGACAGAAACACTCATAGACAAGTTCTGAAAATAAAATAGCAGTGGAATTAATTTATGAACAGCAGATAGTAACCCACATTTGGCACAAAAAATCTGTGCATAAACACTTGGAGAAATATTCAGAAAATTGGACAGTTTTGAGGAGGAAAAAGTGTTTTATTCAGCTCTAGGAATTTCTGAACTTTTACAACAGCAAATAGCATCAGCATTAAAACACAGTCAATGACTTCTTCCAACCAAATTCTAAACTATACAAACAGTCCCAGACTGTAGCTAACAAAGACAGCCATGGTTGTACGGCCCAGGACAGCCAATAAATCTTCATAAACAGTCACCTATCTGCATAGAAAACCGTGCCAAAAGAAACTGTACAGAACAAAGGCAAAAACTCTGCAAATGTGTATGAGAAATCGTGCCAACCTGCTGTAAAATGACAACCTTGATTTATGTTCCCTCCCTTTGTTGTACGGCCTCCTTTATTGTTGTTGTATGGACTATATAAAATGTTGCTATGCTCCTTGGGATGCATGCCAAACCCTCCTTGTTGTAGCTCTTCCTCCAAGCCTACACTCCTCCTTGGGATGTGTGCCCCTTCATCTTCCCTCAAGCTCTCCTCAAAAGTGTGCCCTCCTTCTCCTAATGAGTTGTCTTTTAATGAATTCTATAATGTAACTACCCTAACCCTTTGTCTTCCAATGAGATTGACGGTCAAGATTAGATCTTGCCCTCATGAGATGAACAATCACGACTTAATCATTCGTTGAGGTCACTTAAGTCATTAAAGTGACCCATAACATCATAAAGTAACTTTTACATTAAAAAATTAAAAGACCCAACTTTATAAAGTCACCTTATAAAAACATATTATAAAGTTACTAGGAGAAAAAAGACTTGCTTGGTCACTTCCGCATGCTGAGCATTACTAATGCAGAAGTACCTCCAAGCTACCAAATTTCAACACTACTTGTTAGCGAGAGAGGTACTTCTGGTATCACCACCAGAATCTGTCTCCATCTCATCAGCTGCCATAGATGCTCCCTCTGTACTAGAAGTCTCTGCTCCCTCTAAACAAGAAGCCACTACTCTCACTGCACTAGAAGCCTCTGTTGCTACCTCTGTTGTTCCACGAACTGAAGACATGCTCCTAGGAGCCTGCACACTCTCCTGAGCATCCGATCGTGACCACTCATGCCTACTGATTCCTATGAGAGTCTCGGAAGAGGACTGAGTCCCCGGTATCAACTCTCTCTCCCATGCAACCTGCCCACTCTCCGACACAGAATCCGAGTCCATAAATCCACTGGACCCCAACATAGTCGAGCCAACAACCTGTACAACCTCTCATACCCAACACCAGGCATCATTGCCATGTCTGGAGTAGCTCCCTCTGGATATAGAAATACTCGGCCATAGTAGAATGCCACTCCAAATCCATCAACCTCCCGAATTGACCCTGAGAGTAAGTTAACCATAATCTCTGGAACATACAATACTCCGACAATCTTCAGAAAGCATCCTGACTCTAGCTGGAATCTAACACTTCCAACCCCCTTCACTGCAAGTTGTAGACCGGTACCAACACCCACACAATAGTCTGAGTATGTTTCTGAAAGGCTCAGGAACACTAACCTCATCCCTGTCATATGTCGGGAAGCTCCATTGTCCACGAACCACACTTCAATGTCCTCAAACATAGGAAACCACTGCCCAAGGGACCAGTCATGAGAGAAAACTCCCCCTCGTGTCTCTCAACAAACTCTGCAATCTCTGTTGGTGCTAACACCTCTGGTTCTGGCCTCTTCTCCTTGTTCGGACACTGACTAGCGTAGTGGCCAGTCTTGTGACATGCAAAGCATCTCACCTTGCTCATGTCCTCCTTCTCATTTCTCTTTCCCACAAGAGCAACATTCTCGTCGTCTACACCATCCACTGCCCTCTCCTGAGACCCCTCCTGGATCTCTTCTTGTGTAAAGTCATCCCACAATCTACTCCAGTCAAGGAGCTTCTCTCTCCCCACCACGCACTTCACAAAAACCTCCCACTCCTTGGTGAAGCCTTTGAGGGCTATCCACACCAACTCTGAGTCTAGGCTTCCTTCACATCATGGGATCTAACGTAGGTACTAGCACAATGGTATTCGCAAACGACCACAACTAGTTCTCCTAGAGAACCCTTGTGATTCTAACCTTCCACTGCAGGTAGTTGGAGATCCCCTCCAACCTATCTTCATATCTAAGTCTGGAAGTCATCTTTGTCCACCTAACAAAGAACCTCTTCTTTCCCCCTTCTTCCAAGCAAATGCCCCAGCAAATCTCTTGTTATCCCAAGTGCCAAAGCTGCCCACTGAACTTCAGAGCCCTAGCTTTAATACCATGTTGAAATACATCTTAGTTCAGCATACACTTAGTCTAAATTAAATTTCAGCCACCTATAAATGTCCAACAATCATACAACTGTACTTTATGGACAGAAACAGTCATAGACAAGTTCTGAAAATAAAATAGCAGCGGAATTAATTTATGAACAGCAGACAGTAACCCACATTTGGCACAAAAAATCTGTGCATAAACACTTGGAGAAATTTTCAGAAAATTGGATAGTTTTGAGGAGGAAAAAGTGCTTTATTCAGCTCTAGGAATTTCTGAACTTTTACAACAGCAAATAGCATCAGCATTAAAACACAGTCAATGACTTCTTCCAGCCAAATTCTGAACTATACAAACAGTCCCAGACTGTAGCTAACAAAGACAGCCATGGCTGTATGCCCTGTACGGCCCAGGACAGCCAATAAATCTTTAGAAAGTCACCAATCTGCATAGAAAACAGTGCCAAAAGAAACTGTACAGAACAAAAGCAAAAACTCAGCAAATGTGCATGGAAAATCGTGCCAACCTGTTGTAAAATGGCAGCCTCAATTTCTGTGCCCTCCCTTTGTTGTACAGCCAGCTTACACAGTTGTACGGCCTCCTTTATTGCTGTTGTACGAACTATATTAAATGTTGCTATGCTCCTTGGGATGCATGCCAAACCCTCCTTGTTGTAGCTCTTCCTCCAAGCCTACACTCCTTGGGATGCGTGCCCCTTCACCTTCCATCAAGCTCTCCTCAAGASTGCGCCTTCCTCCTAATGAGCTGCCTTTTAATGAATTTCATARTGTAACTGCCCTAACCCTTGGTCTTCCAATGAGATGGACGGTCAAGATTAGATCTTGCCCTCATGAGATCAACRGTCACGACTTAATCATCCGTTGAGGTCACTTTCAAAATTTTGCAGAGTTTCTTGTGTGTTCGTCAATTGGGACCATCCTGGATAAAAACCCATGTCGCCATTTTTTAAGATTCCTTGCCATTTTCCTAGAAATTCAGCCCGAAATTCCCTRCTGTAAAACMACTGTTTTCCTGGCAGTTTTGATGAAAATGGCAAGGAATCTTCAAAAATGGCGACATGGGTTTTTATCCARGATGGTCCCAATTGACCCATAACATCATAAAGTCACTTTTACTTTAAAAAATTAAAAGACCCAACTTTATAAAATCACTTTATAAAGTCACTTTATAAAAACATATTATAAAGTTACTAGGAGAAAAAAAAATTGTTTGGTCACTTCCGCATGCCAAGCACTGCCAATGYAGAAGTAGCTCCAAGCTACCAAATTTTAACAATAGTCAACTCCCTCTTTCTGAGAGAACCCCRTAGCCATAAACCTGGCTTTGCATTTCTCAATGCTGCCATCTRCAACATGCTTGATCTTATAGATCAACAAGACCCAACCACTAATTTTCCCTCTAGTTGTGGCACCACCTCCCAAACATCATTCTTCATGATGGAGGCATACTCCTCCACCATGGCATCATGCTAAACCTGCTACTCCAATGCCTCCTGAAAACTGGAAGGCTCCCTGTCAATGAGATCACTCATCAATGCCATATACCCTAAGTATCGTTGTGGTGGCCTGCTTTGCCTGAAGCTCGTACTAGGAGCACCTATGAACTCATGAGCATCTCGCAATGTTTGAGAAATCTCTCGATTCCTCTTCCTCCCTGTAGTAGGAGGTACAATCTCAGTGAGTGGAGCTTCTTGCTCCTCATCCTGCTCCACTATATGAGTACTCATCCCTATACCTGTATTTGTACATGTACTTGTACCTGTCCCTGTGACCTGTACCTGAGACTCATGTTCCTCCTTTGGAGCTACCAACTCCTAATCCCTTGCTACTACGGAGACATCATAAGACTCCCAAAGAGATGTTTGATGCTCTATCTCGTCTATATGAAGGAAGGAACATAAACAAGAAGATGGCTTTGAGGACTCAACTCAAAAATGTAAAGATGCAGAAGTCTGAATCTATTCGTACCTTCTTTACAAGAATTTCTTAGATTAATGAACAAATTATAGCTATCAGTGACTCAATTGAAGAAGTTGAGTTAGTAATGACTACTTTGAATGGACTTCCAAAGTCATGGGACTCTTTCATAAGAGGAATCTGTTCAAGGAGTAGGTTAACAAAGTTTAGTAGGTTGTGGGAAGATTGTATCCAAGAAGAAGCAAGACTGGAAGCAAGAGAAGAAAAGATAAGTGATGAAGATCAAGCTCTTGCAGCCCATTTCAGGAAAGGAAAGAAAAAGAAGGAAAGTCATCCTCCACTGAAGAAGTTCCAAAATTTTGAGAAAGGTAAGAGAGACTATTCTAAACTCAAATGTTTCTGTTGTGAAAAGTTGGGACATCTTGCCAGAGATTGTGCTCTCATAAAAGAGGTCAAAGAAAGGAGGAAAAACAAAAGACATCATGCTCATATTGTTGAAGATGATGAACCTGTTTTCAAGAGAGAAAGAAAAGAAGATTCGGATGAAGAGTATGTTTTGGTNTAAATTATGATGATGAAACATGGTATGTGGATAATGGTGCCTCCAGGCACATGACTGGTTTTAAAGACTCTCTTTCAAATCTGACTAAGAAAGATTCTTCTCATCAGGTGAGACTGGGTGATAACTCTTCCTATCCTATTAAGGGCATAGGGAATTCTTTTTACAGCTTAGAGTCAAGAAAACATTTGAAAATGGAAAATGTTTTATATGTACCTGGTCTGCAAAAGAACCTCCTATCTATTTCAGGATCGGAAGAGAAAGGATTTCAAGTAGCTTTTGTCAATGGCCAAGTTCTTATGTGGCCGAGGGGAAAGAATATTGATGATGTTATTATAATTGGTATATATGAAGATGGGTTATACAAGTTAAAAGGAAAGGCAGATCAAACCTTAGTACACAGTACTATAAACCCATGTGAACTGTGGCATAGAAGGTTCCCTCATATTCACTATAAAGCCTTGCCAGTTGTCAGCAAGATGGTGAAAGGCCTTCCAGAAATTCAAGTGTTCCACGATGGTGTGTGCAAAGGATGTGCACAAGGAAAGAATGTGAAAAAGCCTTTTCCAAGCAGTCACAGTAAAGCAAAAGGAGTTTTGGATCTAATTCATTCAGATGTGTGTGGATCTATGTCAGACACTTCACTCAGCGGATATGTTTACTATGTTTCTTTTATTGATGACTTTTCTCGCAAAACTTGGATTTATTTCTTAAAGAATAAAGATGAAGTCTTTAGCAAATTTAAGGAATTTAAAGCTCTTGTTGAAAATCTTTCCGAGAGGAAAATAAAGGTTTTAAGATCCAATAACAAGGAGAATTCACATCTAGCAAATTCAAGGAATTCTGTAGAGAAGTTGGGATTAAGAGGGAGCTTTCTACTCCATACAATCCTCAACAAACTAGTGTTGCGGAAAGAAAGAACCGATCAGTTATGGAAGCAGTTAAAGCCATGATTCATGATCAGGAATTATCAATGTACCTTTGGGGAGAAGCAGCAAGAACTGTTGTATATGTACAGAACAGAAGTCCTCATAAAGTTCTTGAAAATAAAAGTCCAGAAGAAGTGTTTTCTGGAAAAGTTCCAGAGGTTAGTCACCTAAGGATATTTGGTTGTCCAGTATATTCATATTCACAAGGACAAAAGGACAAAGTTGGATCCTTCAGGTAAGAAGGGTATATTTGTTGGATACAGCGAAACATCAAAGGCATATAAAGTATATGTCCCTGGATACAAAAAGATTGAGATCAGCAGAGATGTTATCTTTGATGAAGATGCAGCTTTCTGCAAATCAAAAAGAAATCATGTAGATGAGGTACATGATGAGGAACCTGCAGCTTCTAAAGTACCAGATACAGAAGAAGAAGAGCTTGTACCTGAGAATCATGATATGATGGAGCCTCAAAAACCTGTTGATTCACCCACATAAGTGATTACATATCAGAGAAAACCAGGTTGGGCTCGTGAACTCATTCAAGATGCAGAAAGGTATGGTGCCCCAAATAAGACTTTCAGAGAAAGTAAAAGACCTCGATTATATTCCAACTATGTTGCACTTGTGTCTAACATCATTGATGCAGAACCTTCCAGCTATGAAGAAGTCGCTGAGAAGAAAGTGTGGCAAGATGCCATGATTGAARAATATCAATCAATTATGAAAAATGATGTTTGGGACATAGTTCTGAGACCAAAAGAAAAATCTATGGTAACATCTAAATGGTTATACAAATTCAAGCATGTTGTGGATGGTAGTATTGAGAAATTCAAAGCAAGGTTTGTAGCTCGTGGGTTCTCTCAGAAAGAGGGAATAGATTACGATGAAACCTTTGCTCCTGTGGTAAGATACACTTCCATTAGAGCTACTATGGCTATAGCTGCAAAGATGGGATGGAAACTACATCAGATGGATATAAAGACTGCTTTTTTGAATGGTGTGATAGAAGAGGAAGTGTATGTGGAGCAACCACAAGGATTTGAGACACATGTGTGCAGATTAAAGAAAGCCCTGTATGGCTTGAAGCAAGCACCCAGGACATGGTATGGAAGAACTGATAATTTTCTAATGAGCTTGGGCTTTATCAAGAGTAAAGCAGATTTCAATCTCTACTATAAGATTGAGAATGATGATCAGGTGATCTTACTATTGTATGTGGATGATCTGTTTTAACAGGAAATGGAAAGCTCATCCTTGATTGCAAGAAGAAGCTTGCTTCAGAATTCGAAATGAAAGATCTGGGTCATATACACTATTTCCTAGGTCTGGAAGTGTGGCAGAATCCAAGTGAGATTTGTCTTAGTTAAGGAAAATATGTTGTGGAAATTCTAAAGAGATTTGGAATGATGGATTGTAAATCCATGACTACACCTATGATGACAAATCCAAAGTTATTATGTGATACCTCATCAAAGATAGTGGATGCCACTTTGTATAGGCAAATGATTGGTTCGCTGATGTATTTAACGAATACAAGGCCAGACATATGTTTTGATGTGAACACTTTAAGTCAGTATATGGTTGAACCCAGACATGTTCATTTGATCGCAGCAAAACATGTGATGAGATACTTGAAAGGTACCATTGAGTATGGTATCAAGTATGATGCAGATTGTGAGTTCAAACTACAGGTATACTCTGATTCAAATTGGGCTAGTAGTGTCACAGATCGTAAGAGTACTTCAGGATGTTGTTTTAGTTTGGGATCAGGTATGATCTCATGGTTTAGCAGGAAGCAAACCAGTGTTGCGGTCAGTTGAGACAAAATATATGGCAGCATGTTTAGCATGTATTGAAGTTGTATGGCTACGGAAATTACTTTCGGGATTATTTGATATTGAGTTAGATGCTACTAGTATTTGTTGTGACAATCAGAGTTGCATAAAGTTGTCAGTGAACCCCGTGTTTCATGAAAAATCAAAGCATATTGGAACCAAGTATCATTTTATCCATGATGTGGTAGAAAAGGGAGCAGTGAAGATTCATTATGTGGCTACCAATGAGCAAGTTGCAGATGTGCTAACCAAACCTCTATCAAAGGTGAAGTTTGAGTACTTCAGAGACAAGCTTGGACTGGTCCCTCGTAAGAGGGAGTAAAGAGTTGCATATGGGATTCTGGTGACAGTAGCGGGGCAAGTCATTTACAGGTAGGATGTGGGTTATTCTATTTTATTCTTATCCACTATGAAAAAGGACTGGCTCTAAGATTACTCATCCAGTATGAAAAAGGACTGGCACTGAGTAAGACAGTTCTTGGTGAACTGTATAGCTTCCTCTAGCATATGGCTAGTAGGACAGTTCTTGGTGAACTGAGTGAATAAAAATCCTGTAATGACAGCAATGTGCTCACCAGAGATGCTACTGATCCCAATGCTAGCTATGGATACAAAACTTATCTTGATGAATAGATTTTAGATGGATCAACAAGTCAATAGCCAAGNATATAGTGTTAATTTTATGTCAAGCATCAAACACATGACAAGTGTCAACCTTATGCCAAGACAACCATATGCCATGTGTCAACATCATAGCACCTCTAAGAGGGCTGCTTAGGGAGGTTGTAGTGGCTAGCTTAGGGAGGCTGCTTAAGAGGGCTGCTCAGGATGGTTGGAGTGGCCAGCTTAGGGGGGTTGCTTAGGGTGGTGGTATGACAGCTATTATACAGCTGTCATACAATCCTAAGACAGCAATTTAGGGCAGCCTCTAGAAGAGACAAAGGAAGTGACCTTTGGGAGCAGTAGGAGGTGGCCCTTGGGAACTTTAGGAGGTGACTCTTGGCAGCCAAAGGAGGGCAGGTATGACAANCTAGTAGGACAGTTCTTGGTGAACTGAGTGAATAAAAATCCTGTAATGACAGCAATGTGCTCACCAGAGATGCTACTGATCCCAATGCTAGCTATGGATACAAAACTTATCTTGATGAATAGATTTTAGATGGATCAACAAGTCAATAGCCAAGTAAAGACAAATGGATGTAACAGTTGGTACTAGGAAAATACCTTCCTTGTTAAGAGGGAGTGTTGAATTATATAGCTTTGGAAGCTATTTTCCCTATTGTAACTAATCATGTAAATAAAGTTTTGATATAGTGTTAACTTTATGTCAAGCATCAAACACATGACAAGTGTCAACCTTATGCCAAGACAACCATATGCCATGTGTCAACATCATAGAACCTCTAAGAGGGCTGCTTAGGGAGGTTGTAGTGTCTAGCTTAGGGAGGCTGCTTAAGAGGGCTGCTCAGAATGGTTGGAGTGGCCAGCTTAGGGGGGTTGCTTAGGGTGGTGGTATGACAGCTATTATACAGCTGTCATACAATCCTAAGACAGCAATTTAGGGCAGCCTCTAGAAGAGACAAAGGAAGTGACCTTTGGGAGCAGTAGGAGGTGGCCCTTGGGAACTTTAGGAGGTGACTCTTGACAGCCAAAGGAGGGCAGGTATGACAATTGTTATACAGTTGTCATACCTTTGTTTTGCTGGAGTCTTCTGTTGAGGCAAGACATCCATTTGCTGAAGTATTTTTGCTGGTATATGACTGATATCCACTGGAATTTTCTGCTGGTATATGGCAGCTAGTTGTTGAAGTATACTGCTGATATAAGCACTCTATTCTTGTTGAAGTCTTCTGTTGTTCCTTGCTGATATAAGTCTGCTAAAAATACTATGTTAAAGCTGCCATAACTCTGCTACAACAAGAAGGAAAGTCAGTTATCTTTTGGTGAGTTTGTCAAGCTGTTACTATAAGTGTTAGTTCAGCTATTTGTGAAGTTTGTAAGTGCTGAAACAGAGGTATTGTTTCAGCCCTGTCCTAGCTAGTTACTCTAAAGTCTTGTATTGGTATTGTACTTTGTTGAAGAATCTAAAGAGAAGTTTTGGCTGGGTTTTCTACCCCAAGAAGGTTTCCCAGGTTATACTTGTGTTCTCTCTGTGATTGTCTCACTTTCAGTGATCCTCATATATGCAAAGATGTATTGGTATGTTGGTTGTATGCTGTAAATTTTTAAATTTATCTACATGCATCAACTTTTCAACACTTCATGCCTAAGATGCAAAATGTGACTTCTCCAAACCCTTTCAACCCCCGAGCACGACGAAAAGGTGAGGAGATGATGAATTACCACATAAAAAGTTCGCAATGAAGGTAGTTCCATCGAATGTACAAGGACTTACAAATCCCTATCCCAAATCCATGGTCCAGAGAATTACAAATGTTTTTGATCTTGATATTCTTTGTTTGCAAGAAGTTAAAGTGATGGGTTTTATGCTTAAGTTGGCGCTTCAAATAATCTAGCTAAACTTTGTTGCTTTTTTACTAACCATGTGAAAGATAAAGGAGGGGCTGCAACCTTGGTTTCTCCAAAATCGGCATAAGCTATTATCCAACACGAAACTGATCCCACAAATAGTATTGTATGGATGATGTTCAATTTCAAAGGCCATTTGCTAGGCCTAGCAAATATCTACACTCCAAATCATGTAGATGAAAGGGCAGCCTTATGGGACTCGTTGGTCGAGGATTTGCGCTAATTTCCAAGTAATAGGCCCTATTGGGTGTTTTGCGCTAATTTCCACAATGTCGAGACTCAAGAAAACGAGGGCATGTTACTTGCTCGTATGTTGCCTAGGGCACAAATGGCCTAGAATGGCCTCAAGGCCAAGCTTGGCCTATACAATCCCAATAAATTTCATCATACAGACTCTCCTAAACTATGGTTCATTTGATCCAATTTCCAAAAGGGAAACAAGAGAGCGTTGAAAAGACTAGACAGAGCTATGTTCTTGAAACAAAGTTTTTTCTTTTTTGCACATGAAGGTCAAAGGTCGTTGTGAGTTCTAGAGGAAGTCACCCTATCCAATGGCTAGCCCATTGTTTTCTCCAATTCCTAGGGCTTGGATAAACCTAGGACTATTGGTTTTTTACTAACCGTTTTGAAGGTCAAGGTGGGGTCGCAACCTTGGTTTCTCCAAAATGGGTAGAGGTCCTTATCCAACACAAGACTAATTCTACAAACCATGTTGGATGGACGATGTTTGATTTCAAAGGCCATGTGCTACGCCTTATAGGAATAATTGGTCGAGGATTTCCCCAATACYTGTTGGGGTGTTTTGCAGTGATTCCTACAATGTTGAGACTCGAGGACAAGGAGGGCCTAGAATGGTCCTAAGGCCAAGCTTGGCCTATACATTCCCAATAAATTTCGTTGTAAAAAGACTCTCCTAAATTATAGTTCACTTGGTCCAAGTTGCAGAAGGGAAACAAGAGTGTTGAAAAGACTAGAAAGAGCCATCTTGTCTGAACAAAGTTTCTTCTTTAACATGAACATAGAAGGTCGATGCAAGTTCTAGCAAAACTCACCCTATCTAACCACCAACCCATTGTTTTCTCCATATTTTAGGGTTTGAATAAACCCAAGACCATGAATTCAAGATTTATGTTGAAGCCCTTGCTTTTGAAGCATGCATCCTCTATAAAAGTTATCAAGAGGATTTGGAATTTGATGCTCCAAACGAGAGGAGATAGAGAATGGTTATTGTGGTGGGATGACACCATTCTGTGTGGCATGTCCTCGCCACTTGGGTCCAGTCATTAGCTAGTGGTTGTTAGAAGAAGAAAGAATAAGGCTATAACTAAGGTGTTGGAGCAAGTTTCGAGGAGGTTGCAGTTTAACCCCTTCAACGAGCAATTGCATACTAAAGAAGCCAAGCTAAAACATTTTCTCAAAGTCAAGGAAACCTATAGAGAAAAAAGGGCTCAAATCCATTCTCGTCTTCATTGGCTAAGACTGGTGACAAGCCTACCAAGGCCTTCTTCAAAACTTTAGCTTCTAAAGAAGATGCCAAGCAAATCAAAGCCCTCAAAACTATGGAAGGAAGAATCACATATCAAGCATATATTGAAAAAGAATTCGTCAATCATATAAAATGGTTGTCAAAACTCAAGGGATGACAAATGAAAGAAGGATGGCCAGGCAAACCTATATTGATGCAATCACACAAAAGATGAGAAAAGAGAAATAGAGATCGTGTGAGAAAGGGTTGATGTTGCATGAATTGAAATTCTCTAAAGGAAATGGTCAATGATAAGCCTCTTGGCCTTGATAGCTACCCATGTGAGTTTTACAATGCCACATGGGATTTTGTGGGACCAAATTTTATTCAAGTTTACAAAGAAGCTATTCACTCAAACTTTAAGCAACCACATCAATAAAGGGTTGACTAAATTCATTCCAAAACCTAATGATCCTGAGCTAATCACTAGTCAGTGTTCGATAACTCTCTCGAATATGTCTTACAAAATTATGGCCAAGGCCTTAGACTTGCAGCTAAAGAACAACTTAACAAAAATCATTATGCCTAAACAAATTGGTTTTATCAAAAGAAAACTATTTTGGACAATGTAATTGTACTTTGGGATGGAATGGAGTGGACTAGGAGCCAAAAGCCTTAAGGCCCTATTCATCAAGATTGACTTTGAAAAGGCATATGATAGGGCTATGTAGCCCTTCATTATTTGCTATGCTCAAAGCCCTAGAGTTTGGTCCCTTTTTTGTCGAAGCAGTAGAAACCTTCTTCTAAGAAGTTATTGTGCCTATCCATTAACCAAGCCAAGTCTGAAGACATGGGCCATTTAAGATCTATCTGACGAGGTTGTGTCTTAGCACCTGCCCTTTATGTTATGGATACAAAAGCTCTTGGATACATTCTTCAAAACAGAATAGCACATGACCTAATCGAAGGTATTCTCCTCCCTAACCCTGATGGTGGAGAGCTAGTCAATGGGAAATTTGCAAGTGACTCTTTCTTGACTATTTTAGAAGAGAAGGAAACACTAGACAACACTATGAATTGTTTGCAAATTTTTCTGAGGGCTTTGGGTCCAAGTTACAAATGGCCAAGACATAGTGCTTCCACCTTAGAAAAAGTAGGCTCCAGACTAGTTGATTGGGCAAGGATGGGCATAGATTTTGCCTAGCCATGTCTTCAAGTTTTTGGGAATTCCCTTTGCCTTTCATTCCTCCCTTAGGAGCTTTGGGAGGCAATCCCTAGAAAGTGGCAAAGAAAATCAACAAATGAATTGTGAAGCCCATGAACCTTACAACTAAGTTCCAAATTTGCACTAAAATTTTAGCAACTACGCATGTATAATACTTCTTGTGTTAGGTCCCTTCAACCCAAGCCTACTTCTAGCTAGAAAAGCTTCTCAAAAACGTTTTGTGGGCTAAGTTCTAACTCTAGTGGAGGCAAAGGCTTCCATAGAGTTAACGAGAACCTACATTATGCACCCAAAGATATACGAGGAATGGGAATTCTCACCATTAGAACTCAAGCTCGAGTCATGTGTGCCAAATGAGTCATTACAACCATTGAGGACCATGAAGCCTAGAAGAGACTATTGAGAAACTATATCACCTCAAGAGCCCCTATGGTAGCAAGGGGTTGAACACTTTGAACCCACAAATCCTCTTACTTACCCCAACCTCTATTAATGTGAAGGGGACCTTTCAAGCAAAGAGCATCTAGCATGCCTGGGAAGCCAACAAGCACAAATTCATCTAGAAAAGTGATTCTCTAAGGGAAGGACTCTCCTTCAATGACCATTGTCTATGTTGGTCTCCAACAATTCTATAGGATGGCAAGCCTCTACTTGAGATTGCTTGGTTCTCAACCAAGAGATTGTTCAAGAAAAGTATCCATTTTCCTGGGGATCTCTATAACAATCAATCTAGAGAATATAAGACTCGGAAATTTTTAAAAAGGGAGTTCAAGCTTATCACTACTAGCAAAATTATTTTAAAAAGAGTAGAGGTTGATCCCAGACAACCTTTTTCTGAAGCTTGGCTTGCCAAAGGTCCAAACATGGTAGAAGGATTGAAAGTGGAATCAAAGGAAAGGATTTAAGAAGTACAAGTTAGTTGATGGTTACCGACGGTTATCATCTAGGCCTAGTTTGGATGTTAAACTTAACACATTCTAGAACATTAAGTCAGAGGATCAACCACAAACAAGTCACCGACCTATCATAAGTACAAATCACATATCTCGGGCATAAACCAACACTCCAACCACTGGAGTTTCTAAGGCATCTCACCCACAAACCCCTTCTAAGTCCTTGTGCCTGTCTCAAGCACGAATCACCCGAATCACTGGAAATTTATGGGCATCACACCTCCTGAAAGCATCTGATAACAACACCCTCTCACAAGTAACAACTTTCTCGATACAAGGATCAAAAGACATAGCTATATAGCTCTAATACCATGTTAAGTTTTCCATACATGGTAAGCAAATCTGTTGTCCTAAAAATCAAAACCCTGAGCTAGGAATCTTACAACTTAAGAATCACCTAACAAAACAATGGATAAAGGAATGCTAAATGTACAAACACATAAATCTGAAAATTAGGACAGAAAGTTAAATCTACAACAACCAATCATATATATCTCTATTAACTGAAATAAGAATTACATCTACAACTAGCTCACACATTGATTGGAAATCAAACAATCTAACCATCACAGTGAAGTGCCCTTTGTCTCTTTTATAGAACAAGAGATAAGAGGGTTACAACGAATCTAGACACATGTAATGAGGCACAACACTTGACAAAGTCAAACCCTAACCCTAATGTGTCTAGGAGAATGTGGCATCATGCATGAATAAGTCTGCTTAAATAGAATTCCCACTAGAGTAGAGTGAATGCATGAACTCGTGCACCCAACTTAAATAGGGATTTGCACCCTCCCAGAATAGACAAAACACTCACATGCAATGCACCCTCCTATCAGTTTTTCATTATTTTATACTTATTTCCAACCCGTGCTTATTTCAAATTTGTTTATTTATGAACACTTCAACAAACTTAGGTATGAAATAACAAAGATACTTGATCTTACCCAGGAAAGCATGTACTTCTTTAATACCTTTAGAAGAAGGAATCTCAAAAATAGCTCTCTATTTAGGATTTGCACCCTCTCACTCAATGCATGTCTATAAACTATTGYGCCATACTACACCCTCCTCATCGATAACAAACAATCTTAGCACAAGGATCTAGGCTGGAACAAATTTGTTGAATGCGATAATGTTGAAGGAAAATCACCTCTCACTCATTGAATGTCTATATACTATTGCACCCTATTGCACCCTCATTAACGCACCCTCCTCATCAAAAACTAACAAACTATGCACAAGAATTTGGCTCAAATGGATCTATTGAATACGATGCTACTAAAGGAAAGTCACCTCGAAGCAACAAGTAAAACTAGCACTTCCTCTTTGCCAGGAAGGTGTTCTCCACCAAACCAAGTTTCTCCCTCATCATCTCAAGCTTCACCTTAGCTAGTGGCTTCGTCAAAATGTCTGCAACCTGCAAATCTGAAGGAACATAATCGTGAACCATCGTTCCCTTCTAAACTCCATATCTGACGAAATGGTACCAAATATTGATGTGCTTAGACTAATCATGAAATACTGGATTCTCAAAGAGTTTAATGCAACTCTGATTGTCACAATAAACAACAATGGGCTCCAATATCTAATCAATCAACTCTATTATCAACTTGTGAAGCCAGACGGCGGCCTCACAACAAGTAGCAGAAGTTGCCATGTACTCTACCTCTATTGAATTGAGTGCAACTATCAATTGAATTGAGTGCAACTATCACTAGTAACTACATCTTGTTAAACCAAGAATTTGTTTGTGTGCCCATGCTGAAACAAAAAACAGAAGTGTTCTTCCTAGCACTTGCATCTCCTACCCAATCAAAATCAACAAAACCATGCAATAATAATTCACTATCTCCCACCTACTTCGTGCCATAATGAACTATTCCCTTCAAAAATCTGAACAAATGTTTGGCAACAATCTAATGAATTGGTCAAGGTTCAACCATGAATTGG
>JASDQU010309198.1:62399-76279 GCA_032191745.1 Picea mariana
ATGGAAGACCTAAATGCATTATCTCTTAGGTCTTGAAGTTTGGCAGAGCACAGAGAAGATCTTCCTTAACCAAGGGAAGTATGCAGTTAAAATGAAAAGGTTTGACATGTTGAAATGTAAATCCATGTACACACCCATGGAAACGAAGTTGAAGCTCCTGGTAGATACCTCGTCAAAATTGGTTGATGCTACTTTGTACAGACAGATTATTGGTTCAGTGATGTATCTGACGAATACCAGGCCAAATATATGTTTTGCCTTGAGTCAGTATCTGGTAGAACCCAGACATGTTCACATTGTTGTTGCATAACATATGATGAGATACCTTAAGGGTACGTTGGATTTTGGTCTCTATTATTGACTTTAGATTGTATAGATATACTAATTTAGATTGAGCTGGAAGTGTCTCTGATAGAAAGAGCACTTCAGGATGTTGTTTCAGTCTGGGGTTAGCCATGATCTCATGGCAGAGTAGGAAGCAATCCAACATTGCTCCCAACATGGCAGAAGCGGAATACATTGTTGCATGTTCCGTTAGTTGTGAAGCCATATGGCTTTGGATGTTGTTGACAGATCTATTTGATTTGGAGATGGAAGCCACCGTGATCCTATGTGATAACTAGAGTTATATAAAGATGATATGTTCCATGATGAATCAAAGCACATAGAGATGCGGCATCACTTCATTCATGATATGATGCAGAGGGGAGCTTTAAAGCTCCAATGTGTTGGCACAGATGAACAGGTTGCAGATGTGTTGACCAAGCCCATGTCTCGTGTAAAGTTTGAGCACTTTCAAGACAAGCTCGGTATTGTCCGAAAGGACCTCCCTCAAAAGGGGGAGTGGTGTGGATGATACTATGGTATCCTGGTCAGTAGTGGTAGCTCCGTTAGGATTTTATATCTTAGGGAATCTTATGATTCCTGGGCAGATCCTTTGGGTTTGTCAGAGTACCACGTGGTAGCTCCGCTAGGATTTCATATCCTAGGGAATCTTTTTGATTCCTGGGCAAATCCTTTGGATCTGTCAGAGTACAACAAAATGTTGTTGATGCCAACCTTGCGCTGAAGATTTCCAACTTCGTGTTGATGTTGTTGATGCCAGCCTTCTGCTGAAGATTTCCAGCTTCGTGTTGATGTTGTTGTTGATGCTAGCCTCGTGCTAAAGATTTTCAGCTTCGTGTTGATGTTGTTGTGATGCCAGCCTCGTGCTGAAGATTTCCAACCTCGTGCTAATGTTGTTGTGATGTCAACCTCATGCTGAAGATTTCCAACCTCGTGCTAATGTTGATGAGATGTCAGCTTCGTGCTGACGATTTCCAGCCTAGTGTTAATGTTGATGATGCTACAGCCTTCGTGTTGTGATGTTGTTAGTGTTGATGATGCTCCAGCCTTCGTGTTGTGTTGTTGTTGTTGATGATGATGCTCCAGCCTTTGTGCTATGATATTGTTGTTGTCGATGTTGTATCAGCCTTGTGTTGTTATTGATGATGATGTATTAGTGTTATATTAATCCATGTTGATGCAGATGATGATGATGCCATTCCAGCTCCCTGCTGTGAATGATGATATTGATGATGAGGAAAACTTCCAATGATTTATAGATATGCTAGTCAGTGTTCCAGATGTTGTTGATGTTGTTGCTCTCTTTCTCTCTCTCCTGATGATGTTGTAGAATACCCTTCTTGTTAAGGGGGGGTGTTGAAATATTGTAACTGGAAAGAGTATTCTATTTATTATTGAGTTATTATTCATTAGATCAATCCCCTTTTGTGGATTGATCATGTCAGGCATTATAATTGACCAAATCCCCTTTTGCAGATTGGTCAAACCCTAAATATATTATGTAAATTGAGAAGTCGGACCCCAAGCCATTTAAAGTGGTTTTAACCACTCAGAAGACAAGTCAACCCTGCCCAGTGAAGAGACACCTTTCCAGCACCTGCCAGTTTGTATAAATAAAGGAAGCCAGCGTCTCATTTGTTCACTCACTCAGCTCACTCATCTAGTGCGCAAATTTGAAGGAARYTGCAGTTGCCAGTTSTCGGAAGAAGTAAGAGAGAGAGGCGCATTGCTCAGTGGAGGATATTCTCTAGTGTTTGGTTTATTGTCTTGGCATTGTATTGGCTATCTATATTAAGGAAGTTTTTGTTGGGTTTTCTCCCCCATGAGGGTTTCCAAGGAAAAATGTTGTGTATCTTGTGATTGTGTTTCTCTCAGTGATCCTACCTATGCTATGGTTATCTAGTAAATTGAAAAGAAACCTAATAATAGTTCAAAACTTAACAATAGCACTAGGGTTGCCTCATATAAGAAGACTAGTGCTCCCTCATTATCAAATCATAACTTACACTTGTGGAGAATCACTTCTATTTGTCTCTTATCTTCTTTTCTCATCATGGAGTACTTATGCGCACCTCTTGGAGAGTGAATTTGTGAATGCTTTGCTTGTTTTTGGTGGATGGTTCATGAAATTAGGGTTTCCTCATGCATTGCGACTTGGTATAGTAAGTGTTCTTTCCAAGTAATTGTGTTTATTCTTGGTATTTTAAGTGAATGCCCTATCTAATTGTGGATAAGTTGCTTGTTATCTTGTTTCCTTGGATAATTTTGTTGGAAAACCCTAGAAGGATTGCAATTGTGCATCCCCTTCCTTGTTAATCATTTATCTTAAGCATGTTAAAGCATACAAGGTCAAATTTAGGTATTGTGATTGTACATCCCCCTAAACTTGTCTTTGATGGTAAGATTCTAGAGCTTGTGATTGTACAACTCTAGGGTTTGACCTCGTTCCACCTTGGATCTCCTGCTAGAAGTCATAGAAACATAGGACGGCATTAGGGATTGTGATTGTACACCCCCTAATCTTGTCTTCCTAGAGGAATAAACCTAGGGATTGCGATTGTACATCCCCCTAGAATTTAACCCTTAAGTTTTCTTTGCCTTTTATCCTCCTTAAAGGTTGCATTGACTCCATATGCTTAAGGATTTAAGACGACAATAGTCTTTCTCTTGTTGCAAGTGATAAAAACTCTAGTTTAGCTCCCTTTCTCTCTCAACGCCTTGTACTAGCTTAGAACTAATTGCATTGCATCTTCATTAGACATCATTCCTAACCTAACGTCTTGCATCTTAGCCTAGATTCATTATATAACATCAATGTTGTTGCATTAATTGCATTTTGAACCATTAAGGATCTTGGATCCATTTAACATAGTTTAATGTTATTTCTTTCAAGCAATCAATAGTTAATGGTTTACTAGTCTTATTTCTTGCATTTGGCATCTTTTCCTCATTGCATATTGTTAATCTAGAACTGATTTACTACTGTTGTTATAGACATGTTGAAGTATCTTATCTTTCATTCAAGTTTTATTACAGCTTTTCTTTTTCTTTTGATAGCTAGTGTTTCAGGCATTTAATTTACGTTTCTAGCTTAGCAAACGCCATTGATTGTCTTAGCAACACCCCTCACACACAATCAACTTGCTTTGTCTCATTCATCTTGACATCGCCCTTAACCTTGACGTAGCTAATCAAGCAACCAAGATAAGGGACTGTAGACGTGCCTTAGCTTGCTATAGGATCCTTTGAGGTTTCTAGGGAAGCCTCCCTTGTGTTAGATCTCTATCATTCACTAAAACGAGGGAAGTATTTGCTTAGGTGTCAGTGGAAATTACTTCCATATGTTACACTAGTCAAGCATCTTGTGAAGGTTTTGCACAAGTGCTAGATTGTGTGATAACGGGACATAGTGCCAAGAATGGAGGGGAAGTTAGTTGTGAGTTTCAGGTGGCTCTACAAGGTCAAACATGTTGCAAATGGCAGCATTGAGAAGTTCAAAGCAAGGTTTGTGGTGAGAGGGTTCTCCCAGAGAGAGGGAGTGGACTATGAGGAGACATTTCCTCAAGTCGTCGGGTACACTTCCATTAGAGCAGTTATGTCATTGGTTTCATTTATGGGATGGAGGATACATCAAATGGATGTGAAAACAACTTTCCTTAATGGGATCACTGAGGAAGAAGCGTACATAGAGTAGCCTCAAGGGTTTGAGGTAAGTGGGAAGAAATCCCATGTGTGTAGGCTTAAGAAAGCCTTGTATGGACTCAAACAAGCAACAAGAACATGGTATTCTAGGATCGATGGATACCTGTGGAGTATGGGCTTCACCAAAAGCGAAGCAAATTCTAACTTATATTACATATTTGTTCAAATCAATCTGCTCATTTTGGTGTTGTATGTAGAAGACCTGTTTCTAACAAGTGCAGAGAAGCTCATTGCAAGGTGCAAAGCAGACATGACAATTGAGTTTGAGATGAAGGACATCGACATGATGCATTACTTCTTGGGATTGGAGGTTTGCCAGAGACCGGGGGAGATTTTCCTTGGGCAAGGTAAGTATGCAATTCAGATCCTGAAAAGGTTTCGGATGAAGAACTGCAAAACTATGGCCACACCCATGATCACTAATCTAAAGAAGGTGACAACTTCAGATTCAGAGTTGGTGGATCCCACGTTGTACATGTAGCTGATAAGTTCTTTGATGTATTTGGTCAACACCAGGCCAGAAATATGTTTGCAATGAACACCTTGAGTTGGTTCATGGTGGAGCCAAGGCAGGAGCATTGGGTAGCAACAAAATATGTCCTCGTGTATTTGAGGAACAAAGTGGAGTATGGTCTGAGATATATTGGAAATGGTAAGATGAAGTTGCAGGGGTACATAGACTTAGATTGGGCAGGCAGTGCAACAGACGGGAAGAGCACCTCAGGGTGTTGCTTTAACTTGGGATCAGCAATGATATGTTGGTTCAGCAAGAACCAGACTTCCGTGGCACTTAACTCAACAAAAGCAAAATACATAGCAGCCAATATGGCTAGTTGTGAGGCCATCTAGCTTCGTAAATTACTTGCAGGATTGTTTGATCAGGAGTAGGATCCCATGGTCATTTACTGTCACAATCAAAGTTGTATCAAACTCTCTAAGAATCCATTGTTTAATGAAAGGTCTAAGTATATAGAGATCAAATATCACTTCATACGAGACAGGGTTCAAAAGGGAGCAGTGAAGCTCCAGTATATTCCCACGGATTAGCATGTAGCTAATATTCTAACAAATCCCTTGGCAAGAGGGAAGTTTGAGGCATTCAGAGACAGACTTGGATTGGTGCAAAAATCCTTCCTCACTAAGAGAGAGTGTTGAGAATTGTAGCTCGGACATGAACTTCCTCACAAGTTCAGTGTGAATGTGCAAGAAGTAGTTCGAGATATTTTTGAAAAGTAATTCTATTTTTGAAAAGTAACTTATATTTTGTAATTCACTTCAGCTAAAAAGTGGAAGTCTTATTTTTAGCAGTTGAGTCTAAAAAGTGTATTTCATGCATGCATGACTTAGACTAGGAGTAATCTCATAAATAAATTAAGGTTTTGGTCTTAACTAAAACTATAAAGACCAGTCAAGATAGAGAGTTCAAAAACACACGAACAGTTGAGCAAGTTGAGCGACTAAGAGAAAGAGAGTGAGAGAGAGAGAGCAGGCAGCTAGGGAAGAGGCACTTCCAGGCAGCACGCAATTTGAGACAGCAGTCCATATAGTTCCATACAGTCGTATGGGAAGTACCGTACAGTGGTACGGACAAGTGCATACAGTGGTACAAGCAGGCTGTACAACAGCTTTTGTTGTTTCAGGTTTTTTCCATTAGCCTATACCTCTCAATCAAGCTATACAAGCTCAGTTTAGGGTGATTTTAATAACCATGCAGCTGCTGGCTTTAAGCAGCTTGTGGAGGCTTCCTTGTAAGTTTTTCAAACGAATGAAAAGCTAGTTTGGAAGGAGTAATTATATGTGTATGTGTGAAATTGATTTTTTTGCTTCCAATATTTAATTTTCGTCTATTGTGTGATTAATGCTACGGTTTGAAATTTAATTTCGACATTCATTAAATTCAGCGATTATTTAAACTTAGCTTGGGACTTTCACAAACTGAAGAGACCCAATAGGGCAACGATGGATAGGAGACCAATGTGGTTGATCCTAAACCCGCAATTGATGGATGGGGGTTGACCCCCAAGGACAGACGCTCCTAATGCAAGCATGATTCCAACAGCTGCTAATTACGCTCTAGCCAACTGTCCTGTTCATTTTTTCAATTAAATGATGCTTAGTTTGGAAGATGTTTTAAAAGACCCTTTATCTCGTGGTGTCGTACATGCAAACTATGGCTAGCTAGGTTTCTTTTGCCTACCATCTTTAGCTTGTGATGGTTGTTTACAAAACCTTTTTTTTGTATAAAATGCATGTACCATTTTGTATATATTAATAGAAACAGGAAACATTTTATTCAAGAAAATCACCAAACTACCATTGAAGTTGGTAATTCCCTCCTCATGTGCCTCAATTTCGTTCTACAATTTGTCTTCCGTCTCCTTCTTTGTCTAAGAGCAGGTTTTAACCATAAAATATGCACATTGCTTATACAATCAATGGTAAACCCAATGCTCTAATACCAATTTGGTCTAAATGAGAGAGTAATGCTACAAAATGCGTGTCCATGCCAACAAATTACAGAAATTTAATTTCACAATACACAGTGTAAATCATATGGAACAACTCATGAACTTAGCAAATCAAACAAACCAACACAAACACTGGCACAACTACTTAGGCAACTAATCAACTCTTAAAATTTTATTAATAGTGAAATATATGTACAACAATACATGAAGCAAGTCAAGCGAGTTGTGAACAAGAGGTAAAGTGACCTTTCTTTGCAAAGACCCGAGTTCAATGTGTTGAGTTTTGGGTACCTTGGAAAGTGGTCCCCTTGTGGTTGTGGGTCTCTAACCACAAGAGGGAAATATTTGTACCTATGTACCTTGTACTTTATGTCTGATTCCACATAGACTTTATCCTAAGTCAAAAAGGTGGAATTTGTCACTTAAGGCAAAAGTGACAACTAATTCACTTTGTGGGTGAATTGAGGGACAAAAAGTGAACTTAGGAAACTTAACCCAAAGTGGGTTTCTTAGTGAGATTCTTTTGGGATGATCTCACCCATTGATTAGAGATGGCTAGGAGTGATCTAGGCCTTCCATCTCTAGGTTTCCTTATGGATGGTTCAAGAGGGGCACATAGGGCATTCGGAGGCTCATTCACTCATTTGTTCACTTGGAGAGTTTGGAGAGGAGCATTGGGAGGAGAATGGAAGCATTGGAAGAGGAAAGCTTGGGCCCCATCATTCATGGAGGGCGCAAGGAAGCTTAGTTCGGGTCTCATTCTTTTGTGGTGTGAGTTCTTGCTTGGTGGAGGGCGCACTCTTAGAGGAGGGCGCAAGCTTGGCAGGCACTAGTGTTACTTGAGCTATTGCATATCTGAGTGGTTCATTGTTGAGGCAGCATACAAGAGTTTGTTTGTATGCAAGGGTTTCTCCATTGGCCAAGGGAGGATCAAGGGCGCATCAGTTCAGTGGAATAGGCAACAAGGAAGAGAGGACGCACTTGCTTGGGCGCATTCTTCATGGAACCTTCTAGCCAAGCTTGAGAGGAGCTTGCTACTTGTACTAATTCCATTGTATTTGTTTACTTGTTGTATTCCATGCTTAAGACATCACATATATACATTTTCATTCTAAATTGGTTTTCCCCGTGGAGGCCTTATCCAAGGTCATGTTGACCAAAAATACTTGTGTTCAAATTTCATGTACGCTTAGTGTTTAAGTCAGCAGTAGGAGCTTGTTAAGATCCTAGAGGAGTGCTATATGTTTTGAGGTTTGCATGTGCTAACATTCAGTTACTAAAACCACTTGCAAGGGCACCTTAAAAGAGCATATAACCATCAGTTGAAGGTAGATTTCTTGGCAGAATTAAACAGACCTGTTTGCTATCCTAAAACAGCAGCAAGGACAGATTTGAATAACCAAACTTAGAGCCCAACAAGAGGTCATAAGACAGGCCTGTTGGGCAGCCTTCTAGTTCCTCAAAAATCTACACAATGTCCCCAAAGAACATGTTGCCATGTTAATGCAACCAATTGTTATGCTAACTTGTGATATCTCACAGCTATCTAAGTCCCTGGAGTTTGTCCTAGGTAGTGTATATAAGATGGAGGTAAAGCCCACTCCGTTAACAAAGGTCTACAAAAAATATACATGAAGCAAAGTAAGTTGTGAACCATAGTACGTCAATATGAGTAGCATATATAGCCTAATTTAAGGAAGACAGAATGCTTCATTCTTTCATTTGCTTGTATCTCCTATTGTTATAATAGTGTACATAAAATGAGGAAGAGGAAGATACAAGGTTGTTGGAAGATGACACATTATAATGTCAATCGGGAAATCTGTGTGACCTTCTACTAAGTTGTCCCACTACCATGGTGCTCTATGGTGTTATATTCTATTGCTCCTAGGGTAATGGTGCTAGTGCACAAGGTTGCACGACAAGATGCTAGCACAATCAAAATTCACCATGCCCAAATGCACCACAACACTAGATGATTTGACTTGACTTTTAGCACGTCCTCAACATAACAACTTCTAGCCACTCTAAAACTATGCAAGAGTTGTCCAATGTGATGCACAACCTGCGCCAACTAATTCTAAGCAACTCACACTCACGAAGCAGCAACCAACTATACATGGTCATACTCAAGCAGAGTCTTGTCAAATTTCTCCTCGACACGACATCCAATCTTTCATGGACTCAATCAACCTCTAAACTCATATGTGATCAATAACCTTGTTAAAAGCTAATTTTTCATATAATTTTCTAGATTCTCATCCTCCTTCCAATATGACGAGAAACTATTAAGGTCCTACCCTAACCTCCCTACTTTAGGTACTTATTAGTTAGTCAATAAATGTACGAGGCTATCTTGTTTGAGTAAGGCCCATTAGATAGTTCATGGGTAGTTACTTAATGTAAAAAGGGTCCTCTTGATTAAATAAGGCCCACTAGGTAGTTGGCACCCATTAATGATGGGACCATAAGTAGTTAGGGTTTTCACTATTAAGAAGCTATTTACAGAGCTAGAAGGCTAGGGTATGTTCTATGAAGGGAGTTATTGTAATTGGAGCTCTGCTCATATAAGGTTGCCCCCTTGAAGAGGCTCGTGAACATTGCTCATTCTTTTGGAGATCTTTAATAAAAGGGATATATTCTACAAGTTTAGTCTTATTTGTTCTTGTAGTCGCTTTTCCGCACTTAATTTCTATGAATATTGTTCATATTATAGTATTTTGTTGAATAAGTATGTTACAAGTGGTATCAAAGCTTTTTCCTGAGCCAGCAAGCTCTTGAATTTTAGAAACTTTATTTTAAGGATAGAATGTATTTCAACGTCTTTAAATAAGGTAGAGATCTGTCGTCGATGGACAAATTTGCAGTTGGGAAAGAATGCATGCAAGAAATAAAAGTGGCATCAGTCAAATAGACACCCTTGTAACCCCTGTTGGTAACCCTTCAACTAGTATAGCATCACACAGCCATTGCATACGGATTTGTCTTCCATGTACCCTTGAGTATATTGGAAGCCCCCTTGGTGCACCTAAAACCAACCTTACTTAAACCCTTTGGCCGTTTTGTTGCTATAGTACACCGAGAACTACTTAAACCCTTTGGTTGTTTTGTTGCTATAGTACACCGAGAACAGCACTCGAGGAGATCACTCTCTAGTACCTAGGAATCAAGTAGTATGGCTAAGGGCATAGTCTAGCCTACTTAATTAGTACCTTGAGAGATTGGAGTATTATTGTTGGAAACACTCCTTTGTCCTTACGACCCTGCAAACCCTAGCCTCTGCAGCACATGCCACGAAATTCCTACATAAAGTAAACTATCAAGAATTTGGGGATTTTGTTGGTGCAGTAATACTCAACCAGGACTAATACTCCTATGGAAATAGGAGTTAGATTGAGAAAAAAGAAGTCTAGGCCCTAACAGCACCCTTGCAAGACCTATCTCAAAAGACTCCATGTGCAGCGCTAATAGTCGTGGTACCGCTCTTAAGTAACCATTTTTCAGTGGACCAAACAATACACTTGTCAGGAACCTATCTCAGAAGACTCCTAGTGAGGCGTTGATCGCATTGTTATAACTCTCTAGTAACTTTTTTTTGTGGACCTAGGTCTACCTAATGGAAACCACGTCCTCACACAAGGACAACATGTTTTCCTCACTAGAAGTTTCAATCAAAGAGATCATTGGTAGGCTAGATAACCTAACACCGACTCTCCACCACCTTTTGGAGCATCTTTCCCAACTAGAAGGGAAGCAAGAGACTCAAATCGATCCTTCCCTTGGGGAACCTCGATAGAAGGGGTGCATCGTACTCGAACCCCCTTTCATGACAACAATATGTAGCACCATTTTCCCAAAATAGATATGAATAATTATGATGGAATAGATATCAATGGGTGAGTTACCAAGATGGAACACTATTTCTCCCTCCATGGAATTACTGATGACGTGATGAAATTCAGTGTGGGGGTGTTATACCTGGATCCAAAATGATGGCAATTGTGGCAATGGCATAAGAAATCATATGGGGTTTACATTGCTTGAAGTTGGTGCATGAAAGCCATCTATGCTCATTTTGAAACTTGAAAGGGACACTCACTATTTGGGAAGACCGACCAAGTCGCCTTGAGAGATTGGAGTATTATTGTTGGAAACACTCCTTTGTCCATGTGACCCTGCAAACCCTAGCCTCTACAGCACATGCCACGAAATTCCTACATAAAGTAAACTATCAAGAATTTGGGGATTATGTTGGTGCAGTAATACTCAACCAGGACTAATACTCCTATGGAAATAGGAGTTAGATTGAGAAAAAAGAAGTCTAGGCCCTAACAGCACCCTTGCAAGACCTATCTCAAAAGACTCCATGTGYAGCGCTAATAGTCGTGGTACCRCTCTTAAGTAACCATTTTTCAGTGGACCAAACAATACACTTGTYAGGAACCTATCTCAGAAGACTCCTAGTGAGGCGTTGATCGCATTGTTATAACTCTCYAGTAACWTTTTTTTGTGGACCTAGGKCTACCTAATGGAAACCACRTCCTCACACAAGGACAACATGTTTTCCTCACTAGAAGTTTCAATCAAAGAGATCATTGGTAGGCTAGAYAACCTAACACCGACTCTCCACCACCTTTTGGAGCATCTTTCCCAACTAGAAGGGAAGCAAGAGACTCAAATCGATCCTTCCCTTGRGGAACCTCGATAGAAGGGGYGCATCGTACTCGAACCCCCTTTCATGACAACAATATGTAGCACCATTTTCCCAAAAYAGATATGAATAATTATGATGGMATAGATAYCAATGGGTGAGTTACCAAGAYGGAACACTATTTCTCCCTCCATGGAATTACTGATGACGTGATGAAATTCAGTGTGGGGGTGTTATACCTGGATCCAAAATGATGGCAATTGTGGCAATGGCATAAGAAATCATATGGGGTTTACATTGCTTGAAGTTGGTGCATGAAAGCCATCTATGCTCATTTTGAAACTTGAAAGGGACACTCACTATTTGGGAAGACCGACCAAGTCGCCTTGAGAGATTGGAGTATTATTGTTGGAAACACTCCTTTGTCCATGTGACCCTGCAAACCCTAGCCTCTACAGCACATGCCACGAAATTCCTACATAAAGTAAACTATCAAGAATTTGGGGATTATGTTGGTGCAGTAATACTCAACCAGGACTAATACTCCTATGGAAATAGGAGTTAGATTGAGAAAAAAGAAGTCTAGGCCCTAACAGCACCCTTGCAAGACCTATCTCAAAAGACTCCATGTGTAGCGCTAATAGTCGTGGTACCACTCTTAAGTAACCATTTTTCAGTGGACCAAACAATACACTTGTCAGGAACCTATCTCAGAAGACTCCTAGTGAGGCGTTGATCGCATTGTTATAACTCTCCAGTAACATTTTTTTGTGGACCTAGGGCTACCTAATGGAAACCACATCCTCACACAAGGACAACATGTTTTCCTCACTAGAAGTTTCAATCAAAGAGATCATTGGTAGGCTAGACAACCTAACACCGACTCTCCACCACCTTTTGGAGCATCTTTCCCAACTAGAAGGGAAGCAAGAGACTCAAATCGATCCTTCCCTTGAGGAACCTCGATAGAAGGGGCGCATCGTACTCGAACCCCCTTTCATGACAACAATATGTAGCACCATTTTCCCAAAACAGATATGAATAATTATGATGGCATAGATACCAATGGGTGAGTTACCAAGACGGAACACTATTTCTCCCTCCATGGAATTACTGATGACGTGATGAAATTCAGTGTGGGGGTGTTATACCTGGATCCAAAATGATGGCAATTGTGGCAATGGCATAAGAAATCATATGGGGTTTACATTGCTTGAAGTTGGTGCATGAAAGCCATCTATGCTCATTTTGAAACTTGAAAGGGACACTCACTATTTGGGAAGACCGACCAAGTCGCCTTGAGAGATTGGAGTATTATTGTTGGAAACACTCCTTTGTCCWTRTGACCCTGCAAACCCTAGCCTCTACAGCACATGCCACGAAATTCCTACATAAAGTAAACTATCAAGAATTTGGGGATTMTGTTGGTGCAGTAATACTCAACCAGGACTAATACTYCTATGGAAATAGGAGTTAGATTGAGAAAAAAGAAGTCTAGGCCCTAACAGCACCCTTGCAAGACCTATCTCAAAAGACTCCATGTGYAGCGCTAATAGTCGTGGTACCRCTCTTAAGTAACCATTTTTCAGTGGACCAAACAATACACTTGTCRGGAACCTRTCTCAGAAGACTCCTAGTGAGGCGTTGATCGCATTGTTATAACTCTCCAGTAACATTTTTTTGTGGACCTAGGGCTACCTAATGGAAACCACATCCTCACACAAGGACAAAACCACATCCTCACACAAGGACAACATGTTTTCCTCACTAGAAGTTTCAATCAAAGAGATCATTGGTAGGCTAGAYAACCTAACRCCGACTCTCCACCACCTTTTGGAGCATCTTTCCCAACTAGAAGGGAAGCAAGAGACTCAAATCGATCCTTCCCTTGAGGAACCTCGATAGAAGGGGCGCATCGTACTCGAACCCCCTTTCATGACAACAATATGTAGCACCATTTTCCCAAAACAGATATGAATAATTATGATGGCATAGATACCAATGGGTGAGTTACCAAGACGGAACACTATTTCTCCCTCCATGGAATTACTGATGACGTGATGAAATTCAGTGTGGGGGTGTTATACCTGGATCCAAAAAGATGGCAATTGTGGCAATGGCATAAGAAATCATATGGGGTTTACATTGCTTGAAGTCGGTGCATGAAAGCCATCTATGCTCGTTTTGAAACTTGAAAGGGACACTCACTATTTGGGAAGACCGACCAAGTCGCACCAAACAGGCAAAATAGAAGGCTTTATGGCGGCTTTGAGCAATTGGCAAACCGCATTGAGGGCTTGATTGATTCCTTTTTTAAAGAATGCTTCATCAGTGGTCTTAGGGAGGACATTCATGCACAAGTAATGATATAACACCCAACTACTTGGTGGAAACCCATCCTTATGTCCATGCATGCATAATTTTCAAATTATGATAGCCAATGGAAACATGATGAAATGTGGTGGCAAGTGTGAGAAGGTGAGACTTCAACTAGGGGAATATCAACTCAAATCCAAAATGTTCACTATTGAAATGGGTGGTTGTGATGTTGTACTTGCAGAATGGTTACAAACATTGGACCCAATTACCATGGACTTCCATGACTTGTACATGGGCTTTACTAAAGATGGCTAGCAACATGCCCTCAAGGTGCTCAAGTCCAACTTCTTAGAAATTATCAATTCTCACCATATGGAAAAGCTATTGAAGAAAAG
>JASDQU010309199.1:38592-49567 GCA_032191745.1 Picea mariana
TAGAAATCATCAATATCAGTATGCTAAGGGATATTCCAAGAAGGAAGATTCCTTGGGAAAAGGGGGAAGACCACCAATCCAATGTTGGGGATGCAAGGAAGATCACGTGTACAAGGATTTTCCACATAGAAAAGACAGAGTGAAGACTGTGCATTTCATCCAAGAAGCTACAAAAATTGAATCTATGGGAAGAATCTATGCAGCTTTAAATGATCGACAAGCAGAGTACCAGTCCAATATGATCGAGGTGGAAGGTAAGATAATAAATCAACCTATTACTATTTTGATTAATTAAGGATAAAGTCATTGCTACATTGATCCTAAGATAGTGTATAGATTACATTTGGAGAAAAGTAAACTTGGAAAAGAATGTTTGGTTCAGTTAGCCACCGGAACCAAAAGAAGAATCCATGATATGGTCAAAAGTTGTTCCATAAGTATTAATGGCATGAATACTAGTATTGATCTAAGTATCATACCATTGGGGTCTTATGATATTCTAATTGGAATGGATTGGTTGGACAATAATCATGTTGTCCTAGATTGTCATAACAAGACATTTACATGTCTTGATGGAAATGGAAAACAGAGCACTGTGAAAGGAGTTCCAAGACCCATCTTTATAAGGGAGATTTCAGCCTTATAGCTAACAAGATGTTTTAGGAAAGGATGTCAATTGTATGCAGCTCATGTGGAAGAGCCAGATAATACAAAAGGGCCAAGCCTCGAAGATTTCTCGGTACTACAGGAATTTGAAGATGTATTCCAAGAAATACTTGGATTGCCACCAAGAAGAGAGATAGATTTCTCAATTGATTTAGTGCCAGGAGCTGCCCCGGTGTCAAAAATACTTTACAAAATGAGCACACCAGAGTTAAAATAATTACAAATGCAGTTGGAGGAATTGTTGAAGAAAGGGTACATACGTCCAAGTGTTTCACCTTGGGGAGCACCAAAACTTTTTGTCAAAAAGAAGGATGGAACCTTGAGGCTATGTATTGACTTGCGATAGTTGAACAAGTACACTATAAATAACAAGTATCCTCTACCTCGAATTGATGACCTCTTTGATCAGCTAAGAGGAGCAAAGATATTTTCAAAAATTGACATGAGGGAAGGATACCATCAGGTAAGAATAAAGGAAGAATAAATTCATAAGACAACCTTTAGGACCAGGTTTACTTGGGACACATTATTTCAAAGCAGGGCATAGCAATAGACCCAGAGAAGATCAAAGCCATTAGAGGATGGCCAACACCCATAAATGTGTCAGACGTCAAATCTTTTATGGGATTAGTTGGCTACTATAGAAGGTTCATAGTAGGGTTCTCTAAGATTTCTCATCCCATCACTTCTTTTCAAAAGAAGGGAACTAAATTTGAATGGACACTCAAGTGTGAAAATAATTTTAATCTATTGAAGGAATTACTTACTAGTGCACCTGTGTTAAAGATTGATGACCCAAATGAAAGTTGTGTGGTATGTACAGATGCATGTAAGGAAGGACTTGGGGGAGTCCTCACGCAAAATGGACATGTCATTGGATATGAGTCCAAAAATCTTAAGGAACATGAGAGGAACTATGCCACCCATGACTTGGAACTTGTTGCCATTGTTCATGCCTTGAGGATGTGGAGGAATTATCTCATGGAGAAGAAATTCAAATTAAGGACAGAACACATTGGCCTGAAGTATCTTTTTGAACAACCGACCTTGAATGTCAGGCAAACAAGATGGCTGGAATTTCTAAGTGAATATGACTTCGATATCAAGCATATCAAGGGAAAGGAGAATAAATTTGTCGATGCACTTAGTAGAGGAGTGCATCTCATGCATGCTACTGCTGTCAGTATGCATCAATCAGACTCGAAGAGCAGAATTTTAGATGATCTTGTTATAGATCAGCATTACCTACAGGTAAAGGAAAACTTATAGCAAGGAGATGTACAAAAAAAAATAAAGGAGTATGAGATAAAGGAAGACAGATTACTCATGCATAAAAACAGAATCTATGTTCCTAGTTCCAGAGAACTGGGGAGTTTGGTACTGAAGGAAATGCATGATGTTCCTTATGATGGACATCCCGGTTACCAGAAAACAATTACAGAAGTAAGAAGCCAGTTCCTTTGGCCAGGAATGAAGAAGGATGTTGCTGATTACATCGCTCAATGCATGGAATGTCAGAAGGTGAAGGCTAAGCATAGGCACCCAACGGGTTTGTTGTATCCATTGCCAATTCCAGAGAAGAAATGGGAAGTGATCACCATGGATTTCATAATAAGATTACCTAGAACGAATAAGCAACATGATTCAATCATGGTGGTGGTTGACAAATTAACAAAGGTTGCTCATTTTGTGCCTGTGAAGACAACGCATATAGCAACTAATATTGCATAAATTTTCATGAAGGAAATTGCTAGGTTGCATGGGATACCTAGGACAATTGTCTCGAACAGAGATACAAAGCTTACCTCCAATTTTTGCAGGGGATTGCTTAAAGGATTTGGCACAAATCTAAACGTTATTAGAACATATCATCCCCAGACAGATGGGAAAATAGAGAGGGTCAATCGAATAATTGAAGATATGCTGAGAATGTATGTGATGGATAAGCCATCTAAGTGGGAAGATTACTTACACTTGGTTGAGTTTGCATGTAATAATGGGTATCAAGCTTCATTGAGAATGAGCCCATTTGAAGCCTTGTGTGGTAGGAAATGTGATACTCTGGTAAGTTGGGACAACCCAATAGATAGAGTGGTACTTCGGCTGAAGTTTCTCAAGGACATGGAAGACCAGGTGGTTAAGATCAAGAAGAATTTAAAGGCAGCTCAGGATAGACAGAAAGTTTATGCAGACAAGAACATGACAGCTAGAGAATTTAAAGTAGGGGAGCATGTACTTTTGAAAGTGAACCCCAAGAAAATCTCATTGAAATTGGGTAGTTGTACAAAGCTTGCAGCCAGATTCTGTGGTCCATTTGAAATATTGGACAAAATAGGGCCAGTTGCATACATGATTGCACTACCTTCTTCCATGAATGTGCATAATCCATTTCATGTATCTCTACTAAATAAATATGTACATGATCCTAACCATGTTATTGATTAGCATCTGATTCAAGTAGAGATGGAGGGAGACTTTCAAGTTGAGCCAGTACAGGTATTGGACAGAAAAGTAAAAATTCTCTAGAATCGATTTATAGAGTTGGTAAAAGTTCAGTGGACCTGCTATGGTCCTGAATATGCTACCTAGGAGCATGAATATGCCATTTGGGAAAAGTGCCCACAAATTTTTGAATAAATTTGAGATTTTGATCTCTATTTTGTATATGCATTGAGGACAGTGCCAAAATAAGGGGGAGGGGATGTAACACCCTGGGTTTCGAACCGCCATTTCAAATAATGTATTTTTACAATGTTGAGAGGTCAAAATGCCCAAAAAATTATTAAAGGGCTGGTATGCCCAAGAAATTTAATTTTTTGATCATCATTAATAATAAACACCTCGATGGTTGCTAGACAGACAAGGACTAGAGTTATAAGGGTATATGATTCCACAAGAGAGGGGGCTTGAGGGGATAAACATTTATTTCCTATTTTAATTACCCTTTTTTTCTAAGGAAGGGGATCAGTTACGTGAGATTCTTGGGGAAGGCCAGAAGGTTCTTGATTCCCCACGAGAGATGCTTAAACCCATCCATGGTCTGATTGTGGGGTTTTTCCTTATTCCTTGATCGATGGTCGTTGGTTCGCCTGCTCCTTCCCTTCTGCATTTCATACCATTCTTTCCCTCATGCCCTTCCATGCACTCACTTACCCATCCATTGATCCACCCTCACCTGCGTCTTGTCTTGGTAAAGGAAAAGGAACTATTGAGAATTAGCCATGGGATAGTTGGTTGTAATGGTCATTGGTGCAATCCAGCCTTGACCTGGGGCCTGCATGTCTGAGATGCGTTGGCCTATGCCCTGGTTTGATCACAATTGTGAGTCCTAAGAGTTCCATCATTAAGATTTTGGACCAGTTGTGTTGGAGGCCCTAGAAAAAGGAGAAGGACTGCTTGAGGGACTGCATGGCAGAGAAGTGTGGAGTTCCATTCTCTTGGGAGGTACAGGCTAGGTAGAAGAGAGATGAGTACTTGAATTGTTGTGGGTGTTGGGAAACCTGTGAGAGCTTGATATCTTACTGGTTTGGGAACCCAAGTACACTCCGGAACCATCCTTGTGGATTCATAGCCCTGGCTCGGGCGTGACACTGATGTTCAGATTTGGAGAAGTGGTGTCTACGGTTGGGTGGAACGTCCTTGGTCTACATCCAGTTGGTGTCGCCTTTTTATAAACATAAGTTCTCTCTGTTGTAATATTATTATCTGTGTATGAATGTATTTCGCTATGTATTTTAATTATCGTTTAACTAAATCTTAGATTATGCATGCTTGTTGGATTGTGCATGTCGCTAAATTTTGAATCTTATGTGTTCTTATTAATTAAAGAAGGTATCGGTAAGAGTGTGAATTCCAAGGGTGGGCTTGTAGGTAGCATGCCCCAACCTATGGGTGGCTGGGGATGTTACACTTCCCCAACATGTCTTCGTCGATGATGACTTCCTCTGGAATGTCTGGGGTCACCAACATATAGTCTGGAGTCTTCTGCAATGTGACTGGTGGAGTGTCATCATTTCTACGCAGTATGTAGTCACGAGGAAACATCGGCTCCAATGAGGATATGCCAGGGGTTTCCTCAATATCTGGTTCATTTGTTGGAGCTCTGCTATGACTCTTCCTTGGTACATATGCTACTGCTCCTGTGGCTCTAAGTGGTGCAGTTTATATAGTTAAGTAGTCTTTGACAAGTGTTGTAGCTCTATATCTCACTCTAGCTCTGTGCTCTCTATGTTTATGGTAATTCTAAGTAACAATAGCCCGCGTTTGGAAACCCTAGATAATTTTATGCCCTTTTTCCAATTGTGCACTGGTCTTCATGTCTTCCCTCCTATATCATCTTCCCGTAGAATGACAAGTACTTGCATTAATGGCACTTTATTACCAAATCCATTATGATATTTTTTGTCATGTACAACCACTCTATCATGCATATCGATGACATTTTGATTTTACTCCCTATCATTATGATGGTTTTATGACTTGGCCTTATGGCGAATTTATGCTTTGTTATAACGGTCATTTTATGACTTGTCCTTATCCACCCGTAACTGTTGTTTCTATCCTTTTTGTACTTACAACGGTCTTGTCATGTGGGATGATGAAATTCCTAATGCATACTTTATCACTTTTACGTCGAGTCTCCTTGGTTGGTGCAGTTGCACCTATTTGTGCAATTCCCATTGTCATTTTTTATGCGCACGTTCTCTCTCTCTCTCTCTCTCTCTCTCTCTCTCTCTCTCTCTCTCTCTTGCATGCTTCCTTTATTGCGCAGATTGGCATCCCTCTTGATAGAGTTTTAGTCAAATTTCATTCACCCTTCCTTTCAATGATTCTTCGTTAAGTGTTTGAAACTGTGAATCACCTAGCTCTTTCACCTCATTGATCACATATGGTCCTAACTAGTTCATACAAAACTTCCCTGGGTGCTACATAAATTTTCTATCATATAGTAGTACCAAGTCTCCTACTTGGAATGTTTTCAACTTAATGTGTCTATCATGCCATGGTTTTTCCCTTTCCTTTTGAATTTGTTGGTGAAAACCTGTGATAAATATATCCTCCTCAATATGTTCGAGTTGTGATAGTCACTCATGTATTGCGCCATAATCCAAAATATCTGTGATAGTTGCAACGCGCAGGCTCGGTACAATGAACCCCATCGACATTACTGCCTCTTGACCGTATACCAACCTGAAAGGTGTTTTCGTTGTCAAATTATTGTTGGTTTTCCTGTATGCCCATAATATAGCAGGGACTCTTAAGTCCAAGTCATCTCTTCATACATTGTATATTTTTGTCAGTGCATTCTCTAGGATTTTGTTGAATGCTTATATTGTGCCATTGGCTTGCGGGTGGTACGACGTACTCTTCTGGTGGTGAATTTGGAATTATTCGGTCAAATATGCTTTGATATTATTGATGAAGTGTGTCCCTTGATCACTCATTGATTTTCTTGGACATACAAATCAAGTTACTATGTTCTCGAACAAAAAGTGCGTAGTAGTTTATGCATTGCAATACGTAATTAGTGTGACTTCTGCTCATCGAGTCAGATATTATATTTTCATAATGATGTACCTAGCCCCTAATCTTCTTGCTAGTGGGTTGATTATTCCAATGAATTCTATGGCCCACTTATCAAAATCATGTAATGTAACTTGTGAATTCAATGGAATCCCATCCCTTTTGGAGGGTTTTCGAACACTTTGAAAAAAATCACATGTTTGGTAGTATTCCTTTATGTCCTTGTGGAGTGTAGGCCACCATATTCCTATGCGTAAGATATTTTTTGCAATGTATTTACCTATATAATTTTCTCCTACTATCCCTTCGTGCGCTTTTTCTAGTATATTTTCCCTTTCGTGTTCAACCACACAACGATGCAGTATTCCATCTGTGCCCAGTTTATATAAGCTTCTTGTAATTAATTGGTAGTCTACATCCTTTACTACCAACTAATTTTTCTATGCAACCGTCATGTCTGAGGGGCCCATCCCTATAGTTAAGAACTGTAAAATGTTTGTAAAATAATCGCCCATCATCTTAATCGAAAATACTTGTGCATCTGGAAAGATATCGTTCAGGTTTCCTACCCCTTGTCCCGAGAGTATGCATGACAAGTGATCTAGTCCTACATTGAGTTTATCTGGTTTTACTACTACTTCAAAGTCATAGTCCTGGAAAAATAGAATCCATATGAAAATACTTCCCCCCAACAAAGGCTTTTTGACCAGATATCTCAGCACAGAATGGTCTGCGTACATCTTAAAATGTGATCCTAGTAAGTAGTGTCTGAACTTATGTAGCACATAGACCATAGCCAATCCTCACGTTCTGTTGTGGTATATTTTTGTTTCCACTGTTGATAGTTTCCTACTTGAAAAATTGATTGGGTGATCTATATCTCCCTCCCATGGTTGTGACAAGATCACACCTAACGATATTGATGATGTGTCCATATGTACATGAAAGTCCTTGTTCCAGTCTAGGAAAATTAAGATCGATGTAGTTACTTACTTTTGTTTTAGTGTTTCCAACCCTTTCTGATAGTCGTGATTCCACTGGAACTTCACTTCTTTTTTCAATAATTTTTCCATTGGTGTTGTAATATGTGCGTATCCTTTGATAAATTTCTTGTAATACCCTATGTGACCCAATGTTGCACATGGTTATTTGACTAATGTGGGTGGTTGTAAATCTAGGATCAATGCAATGTTTGTAGGATCATCTATTAAACCTTGTTTGCATACCATGTGTCCCAATAATATTCCAAATGGTGCGCCAAAAATACACTTCTTTAGATTCAAGAATATCTAATTTTGTGTACACTTATCCAACATCAATCTTAACAATTCAACATGATCCCATAACAGGATAAATACAGTCCAGTCATCCAAGTAGACTTCGAGAAACTTATGAATAAACTCTTTAAAAACTACGACAACTACTCTTGAAAATACCACAGGTGCGTTCTTTAACCAAAGAAACATCATTATGTATTGAAAAAATCCCCATTTTGTCATGAACGTAGTCTTATGTCTATATTCATACGCAATTCTTATCTAATGGTAGCATGCAAAACCATCTGTGAACGTATAGGATTATTTTCTACATACGTTTTCAGGTACTTCATCTATAAATGGAATTGGGAATGGATCATGTAGGCATGCATCATTCAGTTTCCTCAAGTCAATGTACATTATTCTACCCTCCGTTTTCTTTTCCTTCACTACCATGAGACTTATCCATTCCAATTTCTCAACTGGTTCGATGACTCCTGCCTTTAACATGTGGTATATTTTCTCCTTTACGTGTTCCTTATATCTTTGGTTCAATCTATAGGGTCTCCATTTCACTAGTTTAACACTTGGTTTCAGTGGAATTTTCATCTATCCTAGCTCACCTGGTGATCCGAGATCTTTTCATCGAAGTGACTTATAAATAATTGTATAAAATGAGCATAAATTAAAGTGCACTATAAAGAAGGAAAATCTCAATAATGAAGAGACATAAGCATCAAATCTGAGCAAAAAAACTTGATAACAGAGTTCATCCCTGGTGGACTACGTCTTCGGGTCCTGCACTCAAATGGGTAGGCCTTTTATTAACTCAACAAAAGAATTTGGAAAAATACATAAGTAAACCTCATTCTAGAGTTAAACTGTAGAAGCTTTGCTCAGATCAGAAAACAAACATCGCCATTGAATTCGTGGCATTAAATTACCAAAAAATGACTGTCTCCAAGCCTCGATCTGAGTCTGGCACTTTTATCCCCTTGAGAAATCTTGTCTCGGTTTTTGTGCCTGCAACCTGCATTAATGACAGTACTTCTGCATTGAAATCCATTCCCAGTATGGACTGGTGCGTGCCTTCCTCCTCCCGTGCATTGGCAAAGGTCAATTCTTAAAAAAAGTGGTAGTGCGGATTAACCAACAAGGTCATTTGGCCTGTTGGTTGGCGGATATGTATGAAGGGTGAATTGTAGGGGGAGGTCCCAAGTTCAAGCCTGCGGTTCTTCTCCCTTTGGCATATTTTTTTAACCATAGAAATTTCATGTGTGAATATAGCACAACCTTCGGTAAGTTTAATAGTATGGTTGGTGGACTGTTTGTCGGTGGCTGGATGTGGTAGGATATACATAAATTTGGCAACCTGTATGATTGGAAAACTATTTTTTTATATATTTTTTTATTTTTGGTTGTTGGCCCTCATTGGGTATTTTCCCACTACCATGTGGCAGCCTTTCATTGGCCCACGCTATCCACTTGCATAGTCACCCTGCCACATCACCTGCCATGTCAGCTTGCCATGTCAGCCTACCACGTCCCGTACGGTCTGCCACATGGTTGTACAGACTGCCACGTGGCACTTCCTCATTGGTCCACATACTGACCCAAAAATGTTGAAAATGAGTGACACGTGGCAGCCTCTAGTGCTACCACATCACCATGTTGACGTCATGATGACATCATTATGACACATATCTCCCTCTGCGTGTGCCACATATATTGTACGGATGTTGATGTCATCCATACTGATGCTGACGTCAACAGTACAGATGCTGACTCATCCTTGTTGACTGGGCTAGGTTGACCAAAACTTTCACTGTGAATATCTTTTGATCTGTAACTCGATTTTACAAGTTGTTTACGTTGTTGAAAATCTTGCAACGCGATCTTCACGATGATGCTAATTTCACTGAGTTTTGAGGACTTTGAATGTTTTCGCTTTTTCTATCTGTTGAGGCCATTCTAAGCTTCTTGAGTTGCTTCTATGAATTCTGAGTTGTCCTTAGTCTTCTCTAGATCCTTTTTGGATCACGCCTTCCCACTGAGAGATTTTTGGACCACCAAAAGCTTTCATCAATCAACAGATAAGTGAGGGAATATTTTCCTTACCTTGTCCTTCTCAATCCACTTTTCCTTGCTTGGATGTGTGCCCTTTAAGCCTACTCGAAGATAATCAACATCACCCCTGCGTGAATTCCTCATCCTTTTGTCCAAGATGATATCTTCCTTTAACTCATTCAAGTATTTAGGAGAAAAATCATCAATAGAAGGTACTGAAACTTCCTCACCTTGATCCATGATCATGGGAGGCTCAAAAAGTTTCAAATTCTCTACATTTACAATTGAGTAGATCTGCCTATAAGGTAGAAGATCTAGATGAAAAGCATTGGTACCAATTTTCTCCAAAATAGTGAAGGGTCCATAACGGATGGGCTTGAGTTTCTTGCCTTCACCCTTCAATCTTTCCTTGCTGATGTGAAGCCATACTTGGTCTCCAACCTGGAACTGATGATCAACCCTTTGTTTTTCATGTTGAGCTTTATATTGTGCTTGAATTTTCTCCAATTGTTCCCTGACTGCTTGATGTACTTGTTGGATCCTTGGATGAACTTGCAGGCTCTTTCTTCATTTCCTTATTCATTTGAATTAGCATCTCTCCCATACATCAAGTCCAAAGGAACCTTAGTTAAATACCCAAAACATGTCTCAAAAGCCGAACACCAAGTGGAGGAATGTAAGGCTCAGTTGTAAGCATGTTGTAAATAGTGTATCTATTCATCCCATAACTTGGAATGCTTGTTGCAGTAGCCTCAAAGAAAAAGTACCATTGTTCAGTTAACAAACTATGTATGTCCGTCGATCTATGGATCTAAAGAAATGCTCATCTTCAAATTGGTGTCCATCATTATCCACAAACTTTTCCAAAAATCCCCAAGGAATCGAGTATCTCGATCCAAGATAATGGATGTGCGTAATCCAAAGTGAACCCAAACATACTGAAAGAAGAGATTAGCAGTCTTCTCAATAATGACTTTCTTTTTACATGGCATTAAGATACACATCTTGTTGAACCTATCCACTACAACATACAAATAGTCATGACCCCTTTTCGACATTGGTAAACCCCCTACAAAATCCATGTAGATACTTTCCCATGGATTGGATGGAATAGGAAGTGGTGAGTATAGCCCCAGTTTTCTATTAGTGGGCTTACAAGTAGAACACATCACACACCCCTTTACATATTTAGTTACAATTGCTTTCATATGAGGTCAGTAACAAAACCTCTGCAGATGAGCCACAGTTTTTCCTACCCCAAAATGCCCAGACATAAGAGAAGTGTGAGCTTCTTGTATTACATGGAATCGTTCACGTGTAGGAATACATAGCCTTCCAATATGGTAGAGTAGTTTTCCCTACAGACAATAGTTCTCTATTTGTGCACCATGGGTTAGCTTCTCATATACTTCTTTAAAATATTCATCAATGGCATATTGTTCCACATAGCTATCATGAGATAA
>JASDQU010309199.1:49617-64545 GCA_032191745.1 Picea mariana
TAGAAATCATCAATATCAGTATGCTAAGGGATATTCCAAGAAGGAAGATTCCTTGGGAAAAGGGGGAAGACCACCAATCCAATGTTGGGGATGCAAGGAAGATCACGTGTACAAGGATTTTCCACATAGAAAAGACAGAGTGAAGACTGTGCATTTCATCCAAGAAGCTACAAAAATTGAATCTATGGGAAGAATCTATGCAGCTTTAAATGATCGACAAGCAGAGTACCAGTCCAATATGATCGAGGTGGAAGGTAAGATAATAAATCAACCTATTACTATTTTGATTAATTAAGGATAAAGTCATTGCTACATTGATCCTAAGATAGTGTATAGATTACATTTGGAGAAAAGTAAACTTGGAAAAGAATGTTTGGTTCAGTTAGCCACCGGAACCAAAAGAAGAATCCATGATATGGTCAAAAGTTGTTCCATAAGTATTAATGGCATGAATACTAGTATTGATCTAAGTATCATACCATTGGGGTCTTATGATATTCTAATTGGAATGGATTGGTTGGACAATAATCATGTTGTCCTAGATTGTCATAACAAGACATTTACATGTCTTGATGGAAATGGAAAACAGAGCACTGTGAAAGGAGTTCCAAGACCCATCTTTATAAGGGAGATTTCAGCCTTATAGCTAACAAGATGTTTTAGGAAAGGATGTCAATTGTATGCAGCTCATGTGGAAGAGCCAGATAATACAAAAGGGCCAAGCCTCGAAGATTTCTCGGTACTACAGGAATTTGAAGATGTATTCCAAGAAATACTTGGATTGCCACCAAGAAGAGAGATAGATTTCTCAATTGATTTAGTGCCAGGAGCTGCCCCGGTGTCAAAAATACTTTACAAAATGAGCACACCAGAGTTAAAATAATTACAAATGCAGTTGGAGGAATTGTTGAAGAAAGGGTACATACGTCCAAGTGTTTCACCTTGGGGAGCACCAAAACTTTTTGTCAAAAAGAAGGATGGAACCTTGAGGCTATGTATTGACTTGCGATAGTTGAACAAGTACACTATAAATAACAAGTATCCTCTACCTCGAATTGATGACCTCTTTGATCAGCTAAGAGGAGCAAAGATATTTTCAAAAATTGACATGAGGGAAGGATACCATCAGGTAAGAATAAAGGAAGAATAAATTCATAAGACAACCTTTAGGACCAGGTTTACTTGGGACACATTATTTCAAAGCAGGGCATAGCAATAGACCCAGAGAAGATCAAAGCCATTAGAGGATGGCCAACACCCATAAATGTGTCAGACGTCAAATCTTTTATGGGATTAGTTGGCTACTATAGAAGGTTCATAGTAGGGTTCTCTAAGATTTCTCATCCCATCACTTCTTTTCAAAAGAAGGGAACTAAATTTGAATGGACACTCAAGTGTGAAAATAATTTTAATCTATTGAAGGAATTACTTACTAGTGCACCTGTGTTAAAGATTGATGACCCAAATGAAAGTTGTGTGGTATGTACAGATGCATGTAAGGAAGGACTTGGGGGAGTCCTCACGCAAAATGGACATGTCATTGGATATGAGTCCAAAAATCTTAAGGAACATGAGAGGAACTATGCCACCCATGACTTGGAACTTGTTGCCATTGTTCATGCCTTGAGGATGTGGAGGAATTATCTCATGGAGAAGAAATTCAAATTAAGGACAGAACACATTGGCCTGAAGTATCTTTTTGAACAACCGACCTTGAATGTCAGGCAAACAAGATGGCTGGAATTTCTAAGTGAATATGACTTCGATATCAAGCATATCAAGGGAAAGGAGAATAAATTTGTCGATGCACTTAGTAGAGGAGTGCATCTCATGCATGCTACTGCTGTCAGTATGCATCAATCAGAATCGAAGAGCAGAATTTTAGATGATCTTGTTACAGATCAGCATTACCTACAGGTAAAGGAAAACTTATAGCAAGGAGATGTACAACAGAAAATAAAGGAGTATGAGATAAAGGAAGACAAATTACTCATGCATAAAAACAGAATCTATGTTCCTAGTTCCGGAGAAATGGGGAATTTGGTACTGAAGGAAATGCATGATGTTCCTTATGATGGACATCCCGGTTACCAGAAAACAATTACAGCAGTAAGAATCCAGTTCTTTTGGCCAGGAATGAAGAAGGATGTTGCTGATTACATCGCTCAATGTATGGAATGTCAGAAGGTGAAGGCTAAGCATAGGCACCCAACAGGTTTGTTGTAGCCATTGCCAATTCCAAAGAAGAAATGGGAAGTGATCACCATGTATTTCATCATAAGATTACCTAGAACGAATAAGAAACATGATTCAATCATGGTGGTGGTTGACAAATTAACAAAGGTTTCTCATTTTGTGCCTGTGAAGACAACGCATACAACAACTAATATTGCATAAATTTTCATGAAGGAAATTGCTAGGTTGCATGGGATACCTAGGACAATTGTCTCGAATAGAGATACAAAGTTTACCTCCAATTTTTGGAGGGGATTGTTTAAAGGATTTGGCACAAATCTAAACTTTATCAGAACATATCATCCCCAGACAGATGGGAAAATAGAGAGGGTCAATCAAATAATTGAAGATATGTTGAAAATGTATGTGATGGATAAGCCATCTAAGTGGGAAGATTACTTACACTTGGTTGAGTTTGCATGTAATAATGGGTATCAAGATTCATTGAGAATGAGCCCATTTGAAGCCTTGTGTGGTAGGAAATGTGATACTCTGGTAATTTGGGACAACCCAGTAGATAGAGTGGTACTTGGGCCGAAGTTTCTCAAGGACATGGAAGACCGGGGTGGTTAAGATCAAGAAGAATTTAAAGGTAGCTCAGGATAGACAGAAAGTTTATGCAGACAAGAACATGACAGATAGAGAATTTAAAGTAGGGGAGCATGTACTTTTGAAAGTGAACCCCAAGAAAATCTCATTGAAATTGGGTAGTTGTACAAAGCTTGCAGCCAGATTCTATGGTCCATTTGAAATATTGGACAAAATAGGGCCAGTTGCATACATGATTGCACTACCTTCTTCCATGAATGTGCATAATCCATTTCATGTATCTCTACTAAATAAATATGTACATGATCCTAACCATGTTATTGATTGACATATGATTCAAGTAGAGATGGAGGGAGACTTTCAGGTTGAGCCAGTACGGGTATTGGACAGAAAATTAAAAATTCTCTGGAATCGATTTATAGAGTTGGTAAAAGTTCAGTGGACCTACTACAGTCCTGAATATGCTACCTGGGAGCATGAATATGCCATTTGGGAAAAGTGCCCACAACTTTTTGAATAAATTTGAGATTTTGATCTCTATTTTGTATATGCATTGAGGATAGTGCCAAAATAAGGGGGAGGGGATGTAACACCCTGGGTTTCGAACCCCCATTTCAAATAATGTATTTTTACATTGTTGAGAGGTCGAAATGCGCAAAAAATTATTAAAGGGCCGGTATGCCCAAGAAATTTAATTTTTTGATCATCATTAATAATAAACACCTCGACGGCTGCTAAACGGACAAGGACTAGAGTTATAAGGGTATATGATTCCACAAGAGAGGGGGCTTGAGGGGCTAAACATTTATTTCCTATTTTAATTACCCTTTTTTTCTAAGGAAGGGGATCAGTTATGTGAGATTCTTGGGGAAGGCCAGAAGGTTCTTGATTCCCCACGAGAGATGCTTAAACCCATCCCTGGTTTGATTGTGGGTTTGTTCCTTGTTCCTTGATCGATGGTCGTTGGTTCGTCTGCTCCTTCCCTTCTGCATTTCATACCATTATTTCCCTCATGCCCTTCCATGCACTCACTTACCCATCCATTGATCCACCCTCACCTGCGTCTTGTCTTGGTAAAGGAAAAGGAACTGTTGAGAATTAGCCATGGGATAGTTGGTTGTAATGGTCATTGGTGCAATCCAGCCTTGACCTGGGGCCTGCATGTCTAAGATGCGTTGGACTATGCCCTGGTTTGATCACAATTGTGAGTCCTAAGAGTTCCAACATTAAGATTTTGGACCAGTTGTGTTGGAGGCCCTAGAAAAAGGAGAAGGACTGCTTGAGGTACTGCATGGTAGAGAAGGGTGGAGTTCCATTCTCTTGGGAGGTACAGGCTGGGTAGAAGAGAGATGAGTACTTGGATTGTTGTGGGTGTTGGGAAACCTGTGAGAGCTTGATATCTTACTGGTTTGGGAACCCAAGTACACTCTGGAACCATCCTTGTGGATTCATAGCCCTGGCTCGAGGGTGACACTGATGTTCAGATTTGGAGCAGTGGTGTCTACAGTTGGGTGGAATGTCCTTGGTCTACAGCCAGTTGGTGTCGCCTTTTTATAAACATAAGTTCTCTCTGTTGTGATATTATTATCTGTGTATGAATGTATTTCGCTATGTATTTTAATTATCGTTTAACTAAATCTTAGATTATGCATGCTTGCTGGATTGTGCATGTCGCTAAATTTTGAATCTTATGTGTTCTTATTAATTAAAGAAGGTATCGGTAAGAGTGTGAATTCCAAGGGTGGGCTTGTAGGTAGCATGCCCCGACCTATGGGTGGCTGGGGATGTTACACTTCCCCAACATGTCTTCGTCGATGATGAATTCCTCTGGAATGTCTGGGGTCACAAACATATAGTCTGGAGTCTTCTGCAATGTGACTGGTGGAGTGCAATCATTTCTACGCAGTATGTAGTCACGAGGAAACATCGGCTCCAATGAGGATATGCCAAGGGTTTCCTCAATATCTGGTTCATTTGTTGGAGCTCTGCTATGACTCTTCCTTGGTACATATGCTACTGCTCCTGTGGCTCTAAGTGGTGCAGTTTATATAGTTAAGTAGTCTTTGACAAGTGTTGTAGCTCTATATCTCACTCTAGCTCTGTGCTCTCTATGTTTACGGTAATTCTAAGTAACAATAGCCTGCGTTTGGAAACCCTAGATACTTTTATGCCCTTTTTCCAATTGTGCACTGGTCTTCGTGTCTTCCCTCCTATATCATATTCCCGTAGAATGACAAGTACTTGCATTAATGGCGCTTTATTACCAAATCCATTATGAGATTTTTTGTCATGTACAACCACTCTATCATGCATATCGATGACATTTTGATTTTACTCCCTATCATTATGATGGTTTTATGACTTGGCCTTATGGCGAATTTATGCTTTGTTATAACGGTCGTTTTATGGCTTGTCCTTATCCACTCATAACTGTTGTTTCTATCCTTTTTGTACTTACAACGGTCTTGTCATGTGGGATGATGAAATTACTAATGCATACTTTATCACTTTTGCGTCGAGTCTCCTTGGTTGGTGCAGTTGCACCTATTTGTGCAATTCCCATTGTCATTTTTTATGCGCACGTTCTCTCTCTCTCTCTCTCTCTCTCTCTCTCTCTCTCTCTCTCTCTCTCTCTCTCTCTCTTGCATGCTTCCTTTATTGCGCAGATTGGCATCCCTCTTGATAGAGTTTTAGTCAAATTTCATTCACCCTTCCTTTCAATGATTCTTCGTTAAGTGTTTGCAACTGTGAAGCACCTAGCTCTTTCACCTCATTGATCACATATGGTCCTAACTAGTTGATACAAAACTTCCCTGGGTGCTACATAAATTTTCTATCATATAGTAGTACCAAGTCTCCTACTTGGAATGTTTTCAACTTAATGTGTCTATCATGCCATGGTTTTTCCCTTTCCTTTTGAATTTGTTGGTGAAAACCTATGATAAATATATCCTCCTCAATATGTTCGAGTTGTGATAGTCACTCATGTATTGCGCCATAATCCAAAATATCTGTGATAGTTGCAACACGCATGCTCGGTACAATGAACCCCATAGACATTACTGCCTCTTGACCGTATACCAACCTGAAAGGTGTTTTCGTTGTCAAATTCTTGTTGGTTGTCCTGTATGCCCATAATATATCAGGAACTCTTAAGTCCAAGTCATCTCTTCATACATTGTATATTTTTGTCAATGCATTCTCTAGGATTTTGTTGAATGCTTATATTGTGCCATTGGCTTGCGGGTGGTACGACGTACTCTTCTGGTGGTGAATTTGGAATTATTCGGTCAAATATGCTATGATATTATTGATGAAGTGTGTCCCTTGATCACTCATTGATTTTCTTGGACATACAAATCAAGTTACTATGTTCTCGAACAAAAAGTGCGTAGTAGTTTATGCGTTGCAATACGTAATTAGTGTGACTTCTGCTCATCAAGTCAGATATTATATTTTCATAATGATGTACCTAGCCCCTAATCTTCTTGCTAGTGGGTTGATTATTCCAATGAAGTCTATGGCCCACTTATCAAAATCATGTAATGTAACTTGTGAATTCAATGGAATCCCATCCCTTTTGGAGGGTTTTCGAACGCTTTGAAAAAAATCACATGTTTGGTAGTATTCCTTTGTGTCCTTGTGGAGTGTAGGCCACCATATTCCTATGTGTAAGATATTTTTTGCAATGTATTTACCTATATAATTTTCTCCTACTATCCCTTCGTGCACTTTTTCTAGTATATTTTCCCTTTTGTGTTCAACCACACAATGACGTGGTATTCCATCTGTGCCCAATTTATATAAGCTTCTTGTAATTAATTGGTAGTCTACATCCTTTACTACCAACTAATTTTTCTGTGCAACCGTCATGTCTGAGGGGCCCATCCCTATACTTAAGAACTGTAAAATGTTTGTAAAATAATCACCCATCATCTTAATCGAAAATACTTGTGCATCTGGAAAGATATCGTCCAGGTTTCCTACCTCTTGTCCCGAGAGTATGCATGACAAGTGATCTAGTCTTGCATTGAGTTTATCTGGTTTTACTACTACTTCAAAGTCGTAGTCCTGGAATAACAGAATCCATATGAAAATACTTCTCCCCAACAAAGGCTTTTTGACTAGATATCTCAGCACAGAATGGTCTGCGTACATCTTAAAATGTGATCCTAGTAAGTAGTGTCTGAACTTCTGTAGCATATAGACCATAGCCAATCCTCACGTTCTATTGTGGTATATTTTTGTTTCCACTGTTGATAGTTTCCTACTTGAAAAATTGATTGGGTGATCTATATCTCCCTCCCATGGTTGTGACAAGATCACACCTAACGATATTGATGATGCGTCCATATGTACATGAAAGTCCTTGTTCCAGTCTGGGAAAATTAAGATCGATGTAGTTACTTACTTTTGTTTTAGTGTTTCCAACCCTTTCTGATAGTCGTGATTCCACTGGAACTTCACTTCTTTTTTCAATAATTTTTCCATTGGTGTTGTAATATGTGCGTATCCTTTGATAAATTTCTTGTAATACCCTATGTGACCCAATGTTGCACATGGTTATTTGACTGATGTGGGTGGTTGTAAATCTAGGATCACTGCAATGTTTGTAGGATCATCTATTAAACCTTGTTTGCATACCATGTGTCCCAATAATATTCCAAATGGTGTGCCAAAAATACACTTCTTTAGATTCAAGAATATCTAATTTTGTGTACACTTATCCAACATCAATCTTAACAATTCAACATGATCCCATAACAGGATAAATACAGTCCATTCATCCAAGCAGACTTCGAGAAACTTGTGAATAAACTCTTTAAAAACTACGACAACTACTCTTGAAAATAACGCAGGTGCGTTCTTTAACCCAAAAAACATCATTATGTATTGAAAAAATCCCCATTTTGTCGTGAATGTAGTCTTATGTCTATCTTCATACGCAATTCTTATCTAATGGTAGCATGCAAAACCATCTATGAACGTATAGGATTATTTTCTACATACGTTTTCAGGTACTTCATCTATAAATGGAATTGGGAATGGATCATGTAGGCATGCATCATTCAGTTTCCTCAAGTCAACGTACATTATTCTACCCTTTGTTTTCTTGTCCTTCACTACCATGAGACTTATCCATTCCGATTTCTCAACAGGTTCGATGACTCCTGCCTTTAACATGCGGTATATTTCCTCCTTTACGTTTTCCTTATATCTTTGGTTCAATCTATAGGGTCTCCATTTCACTAGTTTAACACTTGATTTCAGTGGAATTTTCATCTATCCTAGCTCACCTGGTGATCCGAGATCTTTTCATCGAAGTGACTTATAAATAATTGTATCAAATGAGCATAAATTAAAGTGCACCATAAAGAAGGAAAATCTCAATAATGAAGAGACATAAGCATCAAATCTGAGAAAAAAAACTTGATAACAGAGTTCATCCCTGGTGGACTACGTCTTCGGGTCCTGCACTCAAATGGGTAGGCCTTTTATTAACTCAACAAAAGAATTTGGAAAAATACATAAGTAAACCTCATTCTAGAGTTAAACTATAGAAGCTTTGCTCAGATCAGAAAACAGACATCGCCATTGAATTCGTGGCATTAAATTACCAAAAAATGACTGTCTCCACGCCTCGATCTAAGTTTGGCACTTTTATCCCCTTGAGAAATCTTGTCTCGGTTTTTGTGCCTGCAACCTACATTAATGACAGTACTTCTGCATTGAAATCCATTCCCAGTATGGACTGGTGCGTGCCTTCCTCATCCCGTGCACTGGCAAAGGTCAATTCTTAAAAAGAATGGTCGTGCGGATTAACCAACAAGGTCATTTGGCCTGTTGGTTGGCGGATATGTATGAAGGGCGAATTGTAGGGGGAGGTCCCAAGTTCAAGCATGCGGTTCTTCTCCCTTTGGCATATTTTTTTAACCATAGAACTTTCATGTGTCAATATAGCGCAACCTCCGCTAAGTTTAGCAGTATGGTTGGTGGACTGTTTGTCGGTGGCTGGATGTGGTAGGATATACATAAATTTGGCAACCTGTATGATTGGAAAACTATTTTTTTATATATTTTTTTATTTTCGGTTGTTGGCCCTCATTGGGCATTTTCCCACTACCACGTGGCAGCCTTTCATTGGCCCATGCTATCCACTTGCATAGTCACCCTGCCACATCACCTGCCATATCATCTTGCCATGTCATCCTACCATGTCCCATACGGTCTACCACATGGTTGTACAGACTGCCACGTGGCACTTCCTCATTGGTCCACATACTGACCCAAAAATGTTGAAAATGAGTGACACGTGGCAACCTCTAGTGTTGCCACATCACCATGTTGACGTCATGATGACATAATTATGACACATGTCTCCCTCTACGTGTGCCACATATATTGTACGGATGTTGATGTCATCCATACTGATGCTGACGTCAACAGTACAGATGTTGACTCATCCTTGTTGACTAGGCTAGGTTGACCAAAACTTTCACTGTGAATATCTTTTGATCTGTAACTCGATTTTACAAGTTGTTTACGCCGTTGAAAATCTTGTGACGCGATCTTCACGATGATGCTAATTTCACTAAGTTTTGAGGACTTTGAATGTTTTCCCTTTTTCTATCTGTTGAGGCCATTCTGAGCTTCTTGAGTTGCTTCTATGAATTTTGAGTTGTCCTTAGTCTTCTCTAGATCCTTTTTGGATCACGCCTTCCCACTGAGAGATTTTTGGACCACCAAAAGCTTTCATCAATCAACAGATAAGTAAGGGAAGATTTTCCTCACCTTGTCCTTCTCAATCCACTTTTCCTTCCTTGGATGTGTGCCCTTTTAGCCTACTCGAAGATAATCAACATCACCCCTGCGTGAATTCCTCATCCTTCTGTCCAAGATGATATCTTCCTTTAACTCATTCAAGTATTTAGGAGAAAACTCATCAACAGAAGGTATTGAAACTTCCTCACCTTGATCCATGATCATGGGAGGCTCAAAAAGTTTCAAATTCTCTACATTTACAATTGAGTAGATCTGCATATAAGGTAGAAGATCTAGATGAAAAGTATTGGTACCAATTTTCTCCAAAATAGTGAAGGGTCCATAACGGATGGGCTTGAGTTTCTTGCCTTCACTCTTCAATCTTTCCTTGCTGATGTGAATCCATACTTGGTCTCCAACCTGGAACTGATGATCAACCCTTTGTTTTTCATGTTGAGCTTTATACTGTGCTTGAATTTTCTCCAACTGTTCCCTGACTGCTTGATGTACCTGTTGGATCCTTGGATGAACTTGCAGGCTCTTTCTTCATTTCCTTATTCATTTGAATTAGCATCTCTCCCATACATCAAGTCCAAAGGAAACTTAGGTAAATACCCAAAACATGTCTCAAAAGACGAACACCGAGTGGAGGAATGTAAGGCTCAGTTGTAAGAATGTTGTAAATAGTGTATCTGTTCATCCCATAACTTGGAATGCTTGTTGCAGTAGCCTCGAAGAAAAAGTACCATTGTTCAGTTAACAACCTATGTATGTCCGTCGATCTGTGGATCGAAAGCAATGCTCGTCTTCAAATTCGTGTCCATCATTATCCACAAACTTTTCCAAAAATCCCCAAGGAATCGAGTATCTCGATCCAAGATAATGGATGTGCGTAATCCAAAGTGAACACAAACATACTGAAAGAAGAGATTAGCAGTCTTCTCAACAATGACTTTCTTTTTACATGGCATTAAGATACACATCTTATTGAACCTATAAGATGTTGGGCTTACAAGTAGAACACATCACACACCCCTTTACATATTTAGTTACAATTGCTTTCATCTGAGGTCAGTAACAAAACCTCTGTAGATGAGCCACAGTTTTTCCTACCCCAAAATGCCCAGACACAAGAGAAGTGTGATCTTCTTGTATTACATGGAATCGTTCACGTGTAGGAATACATAGCCTTCCAATATGGTAGAGTAGTTTTCCCTACAGACAATAGTTCTCTATTTGTGCACCATGGGTTAGCTTCTCATATACTTCTTTAAAATATTCATCAATGGCATATTGTTCCACATAGCTATCATGAGATAAAGAAGCATTATTCAAAATAATATAAGCAACAATAGGAGGTCATCAACTACCTTGTTACTCGTATCCTTTTTGTACTTGATTACCAAATGAAATTGTTTTAGGAAACCCATCCATTTGTAATGTCGATATTGTTGTAGTTTGGTCTATGCTTGAAGATACTGTAAGGGTTGATGATCTCTATGTATGATTGTTTCCTTCCCTAACAAGTAGTGCTTCCATTTCTTTACGCTTTGAACTAATGCATACAACTCTTTATCATATGTAGGATAGTTAACAACATCTTGGTTAAAAGTTTCAGAGTGGTAACAGATAGGCTCAGGATATTGCATCAATATTGCACCCATGGCATACCCATTGGCATCTGTCTTGACCTCGAAGGGTTGTTGAAGATTCAATAGTGCTAATACTGGTGCGGTACTGATCTTTTCCTTCAAAGTGTTGAAATATTTTTGTTTCTTTCCTCCCCACTGAAAAGTGTTCTTCACACTAGTTAAGGCATGAAAAGGAGCTGCTATAAAGGAGAAGTTTAAAATGAATCTCCTCCAATACTGGACTGAACCTAAGAAGGTATGTATTTTGATTACACTTTTGGGCTCAGGCGAATTTACAATTACATCAATCTTGGAAGGATCAATTTTCAATTGTCCTCCTCCTACAATATGACCTAAGTTCACAAGTGCAGTCTTACCAAATTCACATTTGGACAATTTTACATACAAATTTTCCCTTTGCAAAGTATCCAATACTTTCTTTACATCCCTTACATGTTCATCCCAAGTCCCACAAAATATAAGAATGTTGTCTAAATATACAATCAAAAAATCATCTAGAAAGGGCCTGAATACATCATTCATCACATGCATGAAGGTTGTCGGAGCATTACAAAGCCCAAACAACATAACTAACCACTCAAAAAATCCATGTTTGGTTTTAAAGGAAGTCTTCCATGCATCCTGTTCTACAACCCTGATCTGATGGTATCCACTACGCAAATCCAACTTAGTGAAATAAACAACATTCTTTAATTGATCAAGTAAATCATCTACATGAGGAAGAGGGTATCGATTTTTCATTGTGATTTTATTTAAGTCTTGGTAATTGACACACATTCGCCATGTTACATATTTCTTTGGCACCATCACGATCGGATAACCACAAGGAGATGAGTTGGGCCTAATGACCCCTTGATCCAATAAGCCTTGTACCTATTTTTTTTTATCTATGTCATCTCTACAACTGACATTCTGTACATGCCCACATCAGGAAGAGGAGAATCCTGCTGAAGATGTATTTCATGTTGGATTTCCCTCTTAGGAGGTAATCCATCTGGTTCCTATAAAATATCATCATACTTAGAAAAAATATCAATTAACTCTTTCTTATGAGAAGGATCACATCTTTGGAAAGCGTCGGATGTCCTCACATCTTTCTCCCTTGATCGGGGGATCAAATTTTGCTAAAAAATTCAAAGTTCTCGGAATCACTTCAAACCGGACGAGTGCGTAGGCCTCGTCGTTGCGAACCCAATGCAACTCATTTCATCTCAAACGGATGTCGGGAGCGAGATATATAGCGATCTGTTCGTCAGGTCAAACAGGTAAAAATTTTGGTGCTGACTATACAGTCCGTACAGTCTGACGTGGCAGGGCCGTAGAGACCGTACGATGATGTGGCAGGAGTGACATGGAAAGTTTTTATTGGTTAGCAGTTGGTGAATCAGATGGTGACACTGGCATTTTATTGGCTAATGGAAAGGTGCCACGTGGCCCAATCATGGGTTGCCACGTGGCACCCCTTTATTGGTTCATAGTTGTTATGTAAAACTAATGGAGTCCGTGGGGTTCGACCCCCGGACCTCCCCACCGCACAATGCCTTTGCAAATTCCGACTAACCAACATATCACACCGTGTCACTTGATATATATGTGAGTTTTGAAATATTTATGTTTACACTTTTGTACATTGGCGCAGGGGTCGGGCCGGGGCCTAGCCCCGACCCGTGGTTTCATTGTATTACATATAACCGTGGTATAATATATATGGCGCGGGGTTGGTTATATAATATATAACCAATGTTTATATATGTATATGGGAATTGCATTGCAACGGGCCCAACCCGCGGTCACATATCTATTGCATATAACCCTTATGCTATACGGAGGTTTGCGCACGGGAATTTCGAACGGTTGGCACGGTTTTGACCATTGGCCCCTTTTTGCCAAACGAGTGGTCGTATGACCCATATGTCCAGGTGCCTAGGTGGTTAGGGGCTGGCGTATCCTTAACCATCCTACGGTTTGCACCGTTGGCGCGGTTGCACCTGGTGCTGGGTTTTCATGCTTTAAAATGCATGTGAGCCAGGTTCAAACAACAAGGGTGCAATTTGTAGATGCAGAGACAACAAGATTGAAGAGGGAGACTTCGAGGAAGCCTAACTTCTTCATTTTTCGACCGATTGAGGTGTCGAAAGAGCCCAGACAGGGGTTTTGGGACGCTCTGAAGCCATTGGAGTAGTCGGTTTGTTAGTTTGAGCATTGTAAGACATGTTTGTGAGCACTTTTTGAGAAATTAATAATAATGATCCATTGGAAGCTGGACCAGGAGATGTAGCCCATAAGAGGGGTGAACTCCTTTATCAATTGTTGTGTTTATGTGCTTATGTTCATTGATTATGCTGCTATCTATGTGTAATTTTCATAAGTAATCCTTTAATCTATGTGTTGCAAACTGATCCTTTTGTTTTAAGCACATAACATTCACATTGCAAATAATTTCAAGTATTTCAAGTCTTCTTCATTTTTAGATCAAGTTGGTATCAGTGCACTGGTTTTGAAGACTTGATTGTTTGCAAGTTTTGTTTCAGATGCTCACAAGGTTGAAACTCACAAGAGGAGAAGGTCAACTTGTGGAGCCAAGTTCTCATCTGATAAGGAGGAAGCATATTCATTCACCACAAGTTTCAGAGAGACATTCACCAAGCATGGCTCATGCAGAAGGTCATGAACGTGTTCCTGCCAAAGAGGAAGATCTCAAAAAGGCTGTCATGGAGATGAGAGAGATGATGAAGATCTTGATGGAAAGGAACATATTTTCGCAGGGTGAAGGCTCCAACCCTTCAATGCATAAGGGAGGCGATAGTGACAAAACTCCAGATGGAAATGGAGGGAATGGTGCTTCTCCACCACCCTCTCCTCCATCATATTCTTCTTCTTCTTCTTCTTCTTCTACCAGTTCGAAACATCTTCCGAATTCTCCAAAGGGGCATGGTAAAACTCCTTCGCAAATTCCTTCATTAAAGCTTGATATAAAATTTGAATTGCCAATATACAATGGGGAAGTTAATGCTGAAAAGTTAGATAATTGGATACGTCAAATTGAAGTATATTGTAGAATACAAAAGATTCAAGATGATGAAACCAAAATTTAGCTTGCTTCATTAAGATTAGATGGTTCAACACTTATTTGGTGGGAATCGAAGACTCAGGAGGAAATGAAAAAGCATGGAAAAATTTTGTTTTCTTGGAATGATTTCATTATCGCAATTTAAAAACAATTTTATCCATTGGCATATAAACAAAAGGCAACAATGGAATGGCAGAATTTTAGACAAGCTAAAGGACAGAATGTACAAAGTTTTACTCAGGAATTTAGGAGAAGAGCTTTGGTTTTGGGAGTTGATTTGTCTTCACAGGAAACATTGCTCAAATATATTGGTGCGTTACATAGTTATTTGAGACATACTATACTAATGTTTAATCCTTCGAATCTAGATGAAGTTTGTGTACATGATACTCATTTGGAAGAAAGAGGAAGGAACGATACTCATGAGGGTTTCAAGAAGACATTCAGCCATGGAGACAAGGGAAAGAAGAAATTCAAAGGCAATGGCAGGAAGAATGTTGTCGTGAAGAAAGAGGGAGAAAAGTTCACATGTAAACATTGTTCAAAAGATGGCCATGATGAAGACCATTGTTGGAAGCTTCATCCTGAAAGAAGACCCAAAAAGTTTGGCAACAACAACAAAGGGAAGTCAAAGACTGTTGCGACTGTTCAACAGAACTT
>JASDQU010309200.1:31563-43597 GCA_032191745.1 Picea mariana
ACAACCTTCTTCTTCAATCTCCCACGGGCCTGAAAACCCACTTCTTCAATTCCACTCGCAGGCTAACCAGGTACACCAACAGGAAATGGTTATGGAAACAAGCTCAGATATAGTGAAATGAATGTCCAAAGGATAACTGACTACATGAGTGAAATGGTCATGGAGTCATTGACTGGGTGAATAAATGATGGAAGGAATCATGGGAGAGATGTTCATCCCCACGATATGTATGCATGTCCCCAACTTGACACTTGTCATGTTGGAAGCTACTTTGGTCCACTTGTCTCCAAATTTAGAACTTAGGATAAAATAATTATCCCTACTTTATGTTTTAAGAAATATTAATATAATATTCATTTTTGTCTTAATCTCTCTAGCTTATCCCTTTCCCTTATCTTTTGGCCATCCCTTTACCTAACTGGTGGAGTTCAGCCCCCCATCTATTTTATCATGGTCGGTCTGCGCAAAACGATGTATTTTATATTAATCATGAGACATATACAAAATAGGTGCACTGGACTTTAACATCTAGGTGTTGTGGCCTAATTCCAAAACATAAGAATCCTAGCATATATTAACTGGCTCACCAGCCTATAACACATGTCATATACACAGGGCTCCTTGTACTCCATACTATGCACACTTTAGTTACTACACACGATATCCGGGAATGTGCACACTACATAATTTTACTACGCAGTACATGCGCACACTATGCCATGAAAGGTGCATTACAAAATGATGTAAAAACAGATCACCAGGTTAAGTACACTTACATTACATTTAAAATTGGGTTCAACCAAGAGATATTACAATCCCCTTCCCTTATTTATGCATTGTCCTCAGTGCATCATATACCCATATACAACAAAATTTTCAAAAAGCCTCAAAAGGATGCGGGTATTCTATCTGCATTACATCCTCATGCTCCCAAGTAGCGTCCTCAGGACTGTATCAGGTCCATTGGACCTTTACAAGCCCTATGGCTCGATTCCAGAGATTCTTGATTTTCTGGTCCAGAATGTGCATCGAATGCACTTGAAAAGTGCCTTCTTTCTCCACCTGAATCACATTCCAATCAATAACATGATTAGCATCAGGTATATATTTCTTTAGCAATGATACATGGAATACATTATAAACAGACATAGACGCATTCAATGTAATCATATAAGAAACTGGACAAATCCTCTCTAGGATTTCAAATGGCCCACAAAATCTGACTGGCAACTTGGCGCAGGTTCCTAGCTTCAGTGAACTCTTGTCATGTTTCACCTTAAGGAAAACATCATCACCCACTTTGAACTCTCTGTGGGTTCTATTCTTATCGGCATAAATTTTCAGGATGTCTTGGGTAGCTTTTAAATTCTTCTTAATTTTTATCATTTGGTCCTCCATATCCTTGAGCAACTCTGGCCCAACAACTGTCCTATCAACTGGATTATCCCATCTCACTAGAGCATTTCACTTTCTACCATAAAGTGCTTCAAATGCGCTCATCTTCAATGATGCCTGATACCCATTATTGTAAGAGAATTCTACCAAATGCAGGTAGTCCTCCCATTTCGATGGTTTGTCCATCACATACATTCTTAGTATGTCTTATATCACTCTATTCACCCTCTCTGTCTATCCATGAAACTTAGGATGATAAGCTATACTAAAGTTCAGATTCATTCTGAATCCTTTGAACAATCCTTTCCAAAAATTCGAGGTGAATTTTGGGTCTCTGTCGGACACAATTGTTTTAGGAATTTTGTGCAATCATGTCACTTCCTTCATGAAAATATCAACAACATCTGCTCCCTTCTGAGTATTTTTCAGTGGAATAAAATGGGCAGCTTTTGTAAGCTTGTCCACCACCACCATGATCAAATCATGCAGCTTTCCTGTTCTAGGCAATCCCGTAATAAAATCCATTGTCACCACTTCCCACTTCCATTCAGGAATGGGAAAAGGTTACAACAACCCTGTTGGGTGCCTATACTCAGCTTTAACTTTCTGGCATTCCATACATCTAGCGATGTATTCAACAATCTCTCTCTTCATACCTGGCCAAAAGTAATGACTCTTGACCACTGCCATAGTTTTCTGATATCCAGGGTGCCCTGTATAAGGGACATTATGCATTTCATGCAAAATCATACGTTTCAAGTCCTGGACATTTGGAATAAAAATTCTATTTTTGTGCAACAATATTCAATGTATTCCCAAATTATAATTATCCACCTTTTATGGAATCTTACCCTATTGTAGCTTTTCTACCAATTCTCTATATTGCAGATCTACATTTGCAGCCTCCAAATTTTTTCTTTTAATATCAGTTTGATACATGCTAATGGTTGTAGCATGTAGTTCATGCATGCTCCTGCTGAGTGCATCAACCACTCTATTCTCTTTCCCTTTGATATGCTTTATATCAAAGTCATATTCTCTTAGAAATTCTAACCATCTACTTTGACTAGAATTTATATTTGGCTGATCAAATAAATATTTCAGACCATTGTGGTCTATTCTTAGCTCAAACCTCTTCCCCATGAGGTAGTGTCTCAATTTCCTCAAGGCATGCACTATGGCTGCCAACTCCAAATCATGAGTGGGATAGTTTCTTTCATGCTCCTTCAAATTCATTGATTCATAACATATAACAAACCCATTTCGACCGAGGACTCCACCAAGTCCTTCATTACATGCATCTATGCATACAATGAAGTCTTCATTTGGGTCTACAATCCTTAATATTGGACCACTTGTCAATAATTGTTTCAAGTGTTGGAAACTCTTTTTGCAATCTAGTGTCCACTAAAACTTCACACCCTTTCCTTGCAAGGAAGTGATTGGGTGTGCAATATTTGAGAATCCTTCAATAAATCTTCTGCAGTAGCCTACAAGACCCATGAATGATCTCATCTCTGACACATTCTTCGGCGCTGGCCATTCTCTAATGGATTCTATCTTCTCAGAATCCACTACTATCGCATCCTTTGAAATTATATGCCCCAAATAAAGAATTTGTTTCTGATAAAATGAGCACTTGCTCAAATTGGCATACAACTGATGCTCCCTTAATACTTGCAACACCATCCTCAAATGATGTCCATGCTCTTCATCTGACTTAAAATATATAAGAATGTCATCCAAAAATACAATGACAAACTTGTCTAAATATTCTCTGAAAACACCATTCATTAAGCACATGAAAATAACTGGTGCATTTGACAACCCAAATCGAACCATTGTGAACTCATAGTTGCCATACCTTGTACTGAAGGTGGTCTTGTTGATATATTCCTCTTTAATCCTTACCTGATGGTATCCTGATCTGAGATCTATCTTTGAAAATATCTTTTCATCCTTCAATTGATGAAAGAGATCATCAATCCTTGGTAGAGGATACTTGTTCTTAACAGTCACTTTATTCAACTGTCTGAAGTCAATGCATAATCTTAATGGTCCATCCTCCTTTTTCAAAAACAATACTGGGGCACCCCAAGGTGACACACTTGGGCGTATATACCCCTTATTCAGAAGTTCTTCAAGATGCATTTGCAACTCCTTCAATTCTGGTGTACTCATTCTGTAAGGAGTATTTGACACTGAAGATGCTCCAGGCATTAGATTTATAGATAAATCAATGTCTCTCTTTGGGGCTAGTCCTGGTACTTCCTTGAACACATCTTCAAATTCTTCTAGGACTAAATAATCTTCCAAATTTGTCACCTTATCTTTAGGTGTATCTTCCATATGAGCTGCAAATATTTGACACCCTTTTCTGTAACATTTCTTCAGATGCAATGCTGAAATTTCGCTAATGGTTACTTCCATGGGAATTCCCTTCACTTTCCTTAGTTTCCCTTCCTCATCCAAGCAAGTAAATGTTTTTTTGTGACATTCTAAGAGAGTATGGTGTTATTCCAACCAATCCATCCCAATTAGAGAGTCATAGGAACCTAAAGGAAAGATGTTCAAATCTTCCTTGGTGTTCAGTTCATTCATGTCTATGAGGCATGACTTAACCATCTCATTAACTTTTCTTCTGGCTCCTGTAGCCAGCTGCACCAACAAAGATTTCCCATGCTTGCTTCTTGGAAAATGGAAACTTTCCACCATCTTAGGATCTATGTAACTATCACTAGATCCTAAATCAATTAAAATAGAAATGGTTTGGTTGTTGATCATACCTTCCACTTCAATCATGTGGGACTGATACTGTGCTTACTTATTGTCCAGGGCTGCATAGATCCTTGGCACATTTCTACCCATGTTCTCCACTATTTCAACTTGTTGTACATTGTGAATAGTCCTTCCTTTTTCACTTATGTGAGGACAATATCTGAACATATGGTCTCCTTTACAACCCCAGCATTGAATAGGTGGTTGCCTTGGCCTTTAACTCCCTGTGTCAATCATTTTTGGTTCTTTAGGCATTTTTTGTCCCTGTGGATTATTTTTTGTCCCTGTGGATTATTTCTTCCTCTAATCCATATTGAATTTATTTTTCTCTTCCCAAGCCTTTTGGAAAGATGGCCTTGCTTTCTACTGATCATATAGGCATTTAGCTCACCTTATGGTCTCTTCCAATGTCTTGGGTTCATCATATTGTATTTTGTCACTGATGAATGATAGCAATCCACTCAAATACCTTTGAATTTTGACTGTCTCATCCTTGATGAAAGATACATACTTCAACAGTTCTAGAAACCTTCTCTCATATTCATCTATGGTCATACTTCCAAGCTTGATTTCAAAGAGCTCTTTCATTTTATTGTAATAGTATCTCTTAGTCAAGTATCTATTCTAAAAATACTTCTTGAATTCCCTCCAAGTAACACTTTTCTCTTTAATGTGTTGCACCTGCACAAGATGATCCCACCACATGGAGGCCTTTCCCTTGAGTTGATAGATAGCAATTATACCTTCTGCATGAGAAGAATAATTATGAAATTGAAAATACTTTCTCATGCCCAGTAACCATGTTTTTGCATCTTCATCCTTCTTGTGCTCACCATCAAATGTAGGAGGTTTGAATTTGTTCATTTCTCCTCGTAGCTCATCCACCCCAGACCTCTTATGCCTTCTAAAAGGGGATATACTTGAGCTTTATCTCTTATTGGAATGCCTTGGGGAGTGATGGTGGTGTCTGTTAACACTTATTGCTTTTCTTTTCTCATCCGAAGGCTTGTCACTTCTAGATTTGCTTAAGCCACTCTCCTTGTCCAATTTCTTTTATATTATATTCAAGCCCTCCAATAACTTCATTTTCAAGTCATCCTACTACTCCTTGGCTCTCATAAGCCTTTCATTATCACCCTTATGGCTTTGGACATCCTTCTGCAAATTTTTAATGGTCTTTGCCATATTCATGTTTTCATTCCTTTCTTCTCCATGTCCATTGGAGTTTGTTCCTTCAATGCCAAAATGGACATCCATCCGTCTGCTCTGATCTTCCTGACTGTAATTCCTTTGTGCCTCTTCCATTCCTATGGACTCTGTACTGATCTGATCTGATCTAGTTGTTGCTAATTATGCAAAATGTTCAGCCATCAAAACTTATCAGGCTAACTAATTCAACAATTCATGAAAAATATGAACCATTTTGGTTCAATATATACATCAGAATTATCTCTTCTGATTTCCTGGTATTATCACCATGACAATTTTTAGCTAAGACCCAAGTCTTGAGATACATCTGGGCAAAAGGAAATTTTCCAAAACCACTTTTCCCAAAGTCCTGATGTCACGTGCTTCCATATGTCAAAACCACCACTCGTGGGATGAGTGACAGCTAGTAAGATCACCCCGTTTCTCTCGTTCAATACTTCACAACCATATGATGTCAAGTGAATGCCACCATATAACGAACTTAAAAGATAATCATTTGAAATGGATTAATCGCGCATGACAAACCAACGTATTTGTATGTAAGTTTGTTTGTGATTCATGATTCGGACTCTATAAATACCAATTCTCAATTGTGGAGGCATCATCTTATCCATAAATGGAGTAATCTCCAAATTTTGTTCGACCTTCTGATCTCTGTAAAAACATTTTGGTGTCCATGAAATTGAGGTACATGGACAAAGCTACATCCAGTGAGACTAGTTCTTCTTGAAACATGGTAGTTTTACCTACGGGTAAGGAGGGTAAGGTAATTACACATATAATAGCGACTAAATTTCACATAGAACCCACCATAGACTCGAAAACTGAAGTGAGGTTGAATCCTATTATGAGGGATTTAGTCATCAACAGGGGAGATGTTAGTAAGAAATGGAGAAAGTGACAAAAGAAAGAAACCATAGCTGAAATGACTGAAAGTGTTGGAGATGACCAAGCAGTCTAGTTAGATACTTTAAAGGAGGAGATCGCTAAGATGAAATGAGTCCTCGAATAAAAGTATAGTTCAACATTTTTTTTTTTTTTAGTCAGATGGTAGCAGAGGTAAGGGCCCCCAGAAATGATAGGCTTGTTCTTAAACGATGCCTTTACCATAGGATAACTGTTATTTTAAGTCATTCCCTTTTTGTAAATTTTGATTTAAAATGATTATATAAATGCAGAAGTGGATTTTGGACTATTTATTACAAGATTCTAACTAGTGGTGACATGAGCCTTGTTTTCTTTCATAGTATTCTTTTCTTGTAATCTTACATTTCACTTCCATTTGTCTAAATCAGAGGAATATAAAACTCATAATTCATTTATGATATGCTCTCAACTTAGCAACCTAGACTATATTTATTTCTCTCAAACCAACTTTGAATTCATTTTAAATAATGCTCCAATGCAGTTGTGTGTTTCTTTTTCCTCTAATACCATGCAAATTTTCTATTAAAATCAGACTCATCGCCTTCCAAACAACTTCGTGCGCACAAAAATTCAACCTGTCCACCCATATTTATCATTCACAGCAACACCACAAGGTAAATCATGCTTCTACACACCTATATCCACTATGCATTTCTTCTTCGTCGCACTAATAACTTGCGCGCACTACTTTCACATTGTGCGCCAATATACATTGTGAATAGTTTTGGTATCATGCATTGATATTCCACATGCATTTCTCCCTATGCATTGCACCATGCTGAAGTTCAATATGCCCCCACTGCGCACAATAATCTATGTGCACCATTGACTACACTGTTGCGAGATAAATTAGACTCATGTTGTGCGTGCACCAACCAAAATCCTTTTTGTTTTGCAATGCTTCGCATACCACATGCACATTACTATGTGGGTTCTCACCATGCAATGCTAAATTCAATGCATGAATCTACACACAATATTCTTCCGCGCAGTGCCACAGTTTACCGCGTACACTTGCATGCCAACATTTTCCGCGCAATGCCAAAATTTTCCATGGATGCTCTGTGACTTGAAATTTGGTCACTTAGAAATTAATCTTCTGTGAATATTCGCTTCAACTAAACATTTTCGGCCCATCCAGGCTCCATGTTGGAACTGAAGCTCTGATACCATATTGTACCATCCCCGGCCACCCATGGTTGGGCCATGCTACATGAGGGAACACTTTCGATCTCTCACTGTGGAACATATTGTAACATACCCAATATTCAACTGAGCTATGCCACATAAATTTTCTTTTCAAACTGCATGGAATTATAACATATACATACAACACTCTTACGGAATCTTTACATATAAACATGAAAAACAATTACATCTTGTAAATATACGATTTCATACTGAAATAACAGTAAACACAGACATGCAACATATACAGGGAAATACCCATAAACATACAGACAATTATAATCACACATATGATAAACCGTAACATAAGCACGTCAATAACAATGCAGCATGTAAATTTATCACAGGATTAGTTCTTATCTTGGAACGATTGTCACCAACTGCACGCAGACCGTCCACGAACCTCCCAACCTTAGACTACAATGTTCATCACTCTCAACAGTGAGTCACCCCTGAGATGGGACTAAACTCCACCCGAGTAAAGGGATTCTTAACCAGGCTAAAGGCTCATAGACAATAGGAAATACTCTGTCTCAGGTCCTCACTCAACTAACAACCTACAGCCTCTCATTTCCCACATGCCTATCCCACCCAAGGAAGTGTGCCCCTTCTCTACTCAATAGTCCTTTGGCTGCCCCACTTCCCTTCCAGGGATTCAACAAGAGGCCGGACAGGAAGTCTCAGAGCACTACAGCTACAGTTTATCACCTTCAATAAATCAATTCCCAACAATTCTCTCTCTCAAATAATTGCTCACGGGCCTGGCAACCCGCCTCTTCAATTTCCCAGGGGCCTGACAACCCACTTCTTCAATCTCCCACGGGCCTGACAACCTGCCTCTTCAATAACCCATGGGCATGAGAACCCGCTTCTTCAATCCCTCTCCCAAGATAACCAGGTACACCAACATGAAATGGTTATGGAAACAGGCTCAGATATAGTGAAATGAATGTCTAAAGGATAACTGACTTGATGAGTGAAATGGTCATGGAATCATTGACTGGATGACTGAATGATAGAAGGAAACATGGGAGAGATGTTTGTAAGAATGATGGAGAAAAAGTGTGAGAATGAACTAAGTCCCCACGATATGTATGCATGTCCCCAACTTGACACTTTTCATGTTGGAAGCTACTTTGGTCCACTTGTCCCCAACTTTAGAACTTTGGATAAAATAATTATCCCTACTTTATTTTTTAAGAAATATTAATGTAGTATTCCTTTTTGCCTTAATATCTCTATCTTATCCATTTCCCTTAACTTTTGGCCCTCCCTTTTCCTAACTGGTGGATTTCAGTCCCCCATCTCTTTTATCCTGGTCGGTCTGTGCGCAACGATGTATTTTATATTAATCATACAAAATAGGTGCATTGGCCTTTAACATCTAGGCGCTCTAGACTAATTCCAAAACATAAGCATCCAAGATTATAATAACTGGCTCACCAGCCTATAACACATATCATATACATGAGGCTCGCTGACCTCCATACTACACACACTTTAGTTACTGCACGCGATATCCGGGAACATGCACACTACATTATTTTACTACGTACTACATGTGCACACTATGCCATGAAAGGTGCATTACAAAATGATGTCAAAACAACTCACCAACTTAAGTACACTTAGATTGCATTTACAATTGGGTTCGTCGAGGGATATTACAGCGCCATTGAGGCATTTCCATGAATGACCCCGAATACACTGCACCACCACAAGCCGCTAGCGATGTTTTGCGTAGATCGACACTTTATCTACATCATTGCACGCAGGGATGAAAGTGAGGAGTTGCAATCCTATTATAAGATGACTGATGAATATATGGAGGAGATAACCAATGAATGTCCAACATAATTCCTTGTAGTAGTGGAATATGTAGAACTCTCTGAACCTGACATCATAAGAAGTCCATTTGTCACCTGGATCAAGCATGAAGGATAGACTAAAACGGAGAAAAAAAAGAAAAAGGAGGAAGTGCAGAACATAGAAACTGATGAGGAGGACAATGCATCAGAGGAATGTAGGCCTGAATCACCCGTAGGAGGAGGAGGAGATGAAGTGAACCAAGAATAAGGAGGGGAAGAAGAAGAAAATCAAGACAAAGGCGAAGTTACACCGTCGAAGGATCCCCTTACACAGGCCAAAACATCAAAGAAAAGGAAGGTTTCTTTGAAAAAACCCTTAGCAAGAAAGAAGACCCGAGCCAATAAGCCTTAGTCAAAGAATGTGCTCACAGTGCATGATGTTGATGTCATCATCACAGTTGTAGAGGATTATTTATAGGATATCTTGTAGAGACATGAAGTGAAGAAGGAGACATTGTATGAAAGAATCAAGAAGGAGCTAAAAGACATACAACAAAATATTCATTCAAGCCACGCAATACCAATTGTGCCTTCTTCGTCAGAAATTGCAGAATTGGGGGATGAGCCCACCCAATTACGAAGGTTAGCCGATGCAATAGAGTATCAACTTCATCGAGTCCAAGGAAAAAAGGAGTAGGCCAAAGAGGCCTTGAAGCATGAAAAGGAGGAGGTCCTAGAGAAACTTCAAGTTGCGTAGAAGGAGAAAGATGAAATTTGTGTGATGTTCGAGGAGGATAAGGGGAGGATGCAAAAAGAAAAATACCAGCTTCTCACAGAGTAGCCTATGGTCAAAGAGGCAGTGACTAAATAAATTCGCTTTGTGTTGGGATTGGCACAGGAGGAATAAGAGTTAGCCAAGATACAAGTGAGGAATCTAACTGAGGCCATTTAGCAACTTCAAGCGAGATTAATGGAGCTAGAAATCCAAGAAGTGTCGAGCACTCCGCAAGAAGTGCACAATCAAAGGGAAGAAACCGCTAGGAGCGCAGTAGAAATAATTAGGGCACTCATCGCAGAATGTAAGAAATAGAGTGATCGAAGTGAACAAACCTATGAGTACCTTGCAGAAGATCTAGAGTTGAAGAAACTGGAAGCACAACTATAGGAGGGGAAGAAGTAGAAATCCACCGTGCAAGCATAAATGAAGCTACTTATTGTAGTTGAGAAAATGAAGTGATCACAGGAGAAGTGTGCAGTCCAGTAGTAGGTTACTTCCATCAAGAGAAAAGTATTGGAGGTGACACAGAGACTCCATCCAATGCAGGATGAAGTCTGCACACTTTTTGAAGATATTGAAGGACAAGTCTTATAGCTAGACCACATGGTCATGATAGTAGAATAGAACCTGGAAGGGCCTGTTACAGAGTAGGTGATTCAGGAGTTCATTGAGCAGGAAGATATGGCGAAGCAGCAAATCGAGGCAGATCGATCTAAGCTCAAGGCCTTTGAAAAAACACTGACCAGATCTGAGTGACTCGAGACGAGTCATAGGTGAATTTTGGGGGTATGTTGGCCCTTTACCAAGTTTTGAGGAAACATTGGCCATGTTTGACCATTTTTGGGACTTCGACAGGCTAGTCGAAGATGGAGCACCCAGGTAGAGTAGATATCATGGGATCTCACTCATTTTTTGGGCTTGTGGACCCAGTAAAGGGTATTATGGTTTATGTAAAGGGTATGGGTTGTCGGTGCATGGATTTAACCATGTTTAGGCCTCTTTGTAAATGTATAAATAATTAGCTAATCGATGTAAGAATGACTACTTGTAATAGTCTTAGTGAATAACTACTATATCTGGTTGGCTTCGTGCAAGAATGTGTTAAGGGATTTCAGAGCTAAGTGAAATCATTTTGTAAGTTGATTTGTGCATAAAAGTTTTACGTAAGTTATTTGTGCCATTGAGGAGTTGGCTCCATGCCTTGACCTGATTTTGGGGAAGGTGGATCTAGTGTGTTGTGCGTAGATCACTTATCCCCTATGGAGTTGGGATCTATGGCTTTGTGCATGGGAGCATATGAATTTAATAAGATCGAAGACTAATAAAAAAGAAGAAGAATAAGTTGGTGGATGTAGCCCCACACTGGGGTGAACCATGTATATCCTGTGTCTTGATGTGCTTGTGCGATGTTGTTTATGTGGTTATTTTCTAAGTGTTGTTATTGTTATGAATGCATATGATGTTGTAGATTAGTGCTTAATAGTGTAAATTAATGAGAGATATGAACTAATGCTATGTGGTAAGAGGTTTTAAGGGCTTGATTTTGATTGTTACTGCGCCGATATGTACTAAGGGTTAATCTGCGATGTAAAAAATAATCATAATCTAATGCATATTGTTGGCTAAGTGCTCTATTATGTGTTGTAATAATAGATCTGTGTCCTAGCCTGGTTGTAGACACTTGAGTCTTGCAACCCCCCTACCTCTACCTCGAGTGAGCCTTCATTTTCTTTGCAGGTGTTGTTGAAAGGGTCAGTAGTTAGTGTTTTGTTGGTGTGTTGTTGAAGCATTGAACCCTGGGTCTGCCCCTGTTCCAACACAAACATTCCTAAGACTCCCTTTAGAACTCATGAGGGCCACTATGAATTTTTGGTAATGCCCCTTGGTTTGTGTAATTCTCCCTCCACTTTCTAAAGCCTCATGAATCATGTTTTTCGTCCTTTTCTCTGTC
>JASDQU010309202.1:0-10824 GCA_032191745.1 Picea mariana
CCTCATATGAGGGTGGGGGGGGGGGAGCATTAATAGAGAAAATATATTTTCTCTATTAATTGCCCCCTGCCCCCACCCACCCCTCTTATATATTTTCTCTATTAATGTCAGTCCTCCCCCGGCCCCACGCTCTTATATGAGTGCACAACATTTATTTGTTGGAGTGCGCAAAGTTTATTTGTTGGTCTGTGTCGGGGGTTTGCATGTGCCGAAACCTAAACTCCAATCTGCCTTCATTTTCTACAGTTTTGAGGTGGTTGGAAAAGTGCCCAGAGCTTTTTATTCTTTATTCTCAGCTTCTTTCTTAACGGATAGAAATGGATACGCTACCTAAATTTAGAAATTTTTGCTACAGGTTTAATTTATGCTAATGTTGCCACAGGTTTAATGTCTCCTAATGTCTAGACTCAGATGGTTGCAAAAGAACCGAAGATGAATCTTACAAAGATGGTGAAAGGATTGTGGGAACTAGGAAGAAGTATGACCTTACAAGGACACTTGAAGAAGCAGAAAAACAAGAATGTCATGGGACTTTACATTTGTGAGAAGTATAAGAAGTTCTTGCACGGTTCGAAGGTGGAAGGTGGCAATTTACAGTTACATTGCAAGGACATATGCAGATTCACTACTATGCAAGGGTCAGAGTCATCCATAGTGTAGTGAGCGGGCTCACTACTATGCAAGGGTCACAGTCATCCAAAGTGTAGTGAGCAAATGTGGATGTTTTAGGGTTTTTTAAAATTTATACTTATAAATTATTTTTTATCTCACAAACCAAAAAAAATGATGTATACAAAGGGGAAACAAAAGAAAATGATTTATAAAGGGGGAAATTAAGTCCCATCATATGATGATATGAATCAATGGAAAAATCTTATGAACCAATGAAAAAATCCAAAATAAAAAATTCAAAAACTTAATTTAATTATTTAAATTAATAATAATAGTATTAGAAGAATTTAATATCTTAGATATTTTGGAAATCTAAAATGAAAAATTCAAAAATTTAATTTAATTATTTAAATAAATAATATTAATGGAAAAATTTCATACCTTAGATATTTTGGAGAAAATGAGTGACTTAGATAATATTAATGAAAAAATTTGGAGAAAATGAATGACTTAGATAATATTAATGAAAATGAATAACTTGATATTTTGGAGAAAATGATATTGACCACGAGGTGAAAACTAGCCTCCATCATGAGCGAGGGACTAATAAGACTTGAAAAATAAACTTGCACATTTACAATTTAATAAAAATTACAATGGAGATAAAAGTCTTGGAAAATGAAGAACATTTAACTATCAAATTTAAACATACATTCATGTAAAACTGGTTGTCAATTGGTGGAAAAGAACATTTAACTATCGAATTTAAACATACATTGATGTAAAACTGGTTGTCAAATGTGAAAAGCGGCACACGGTCCATTGGCATGACCCTCGTTAGAGTGTACGGCCAACCACTGATAACAATACCATACAACGTAATTATTTAAATAAATAATATTAATGAAAAAATTTCATAACTTAGATATTTTGGAGAAAATGAGTGACCTAGATAATATTAATGAAAAAATTTAATACCTTATATATTTTGGAGAAAATGAATAACTTAGATATTTTGGAGAAAATGATGTTGACCACGAGCTGAAAACTAGCCTCCCTCCTGAGGGAGGAACTAATAAGACTTGAAAAATAAACTTGCACATTTACAATTTAATAAAAATTATAATGATAATACAAGATAGAAAATGAAAAACATTTAACTATCAAATTTAAACATACATTCATGTAAAACTGGTTGTCAAATGTTGGAAAAGAACATTTAACTTTCGAATTTAAACATACATTCATGTAAAACTGATTGCCAAATGTGAAAAGAGGCAGACGGTCCATTGGCATGACCCTCGTTAGAGTGTATGGCCAACAACTGATAGCAATACCATACAACGTAAATACAATGCAATCTATCGAGCAACCGAATGTAGATGTAATTCGAGACAGTGTGCGGGTTAATACAATGCAATCTATCGAGCAACCGAATATAGATGTAATTCGAGAGACTATGCGGGTTAGCTCAACACCTTGTAGCGAAGTACTTCTTCTAGGTTTTTTAATTTTGTATATGACGTCGATGACACGACACCTAATGTACTAGATGTCACACTGAAGTTGTTAAAGGGAAAATATTGAAGATGCTAGAAGAAGAAGATAGAAAAGAATAGAAAGTTGCAAGAATTAAAATCCACAAGGTTGTTGTTGAATTAAAATCCACAAGGTTGTTCTAGAGATTGGTGTTAGTTTTGGTTGCGGTTATTTGTCACTATTATATTGAGATGAAAGAGGCAGTGTGGGTCATGAAAGAATTCACATGATATGGTAGTTGTGGTGGTAGTTATTCATGACTATTATCTTCAAATGAAAGAGGTAGTGTGTTTCATTAGAGAATTTTCCATTGAATTAGATGGCAATTGTAGTGGCATTTATCCATGACTAAAAAGAATAGCATGGGTATACGAGAATTCATGATCAATTGAAACTATAGGTATGGAGGTAGTTATCCATAATTTTTTACCTTGGGATGAAAGCATAGTTACTTGAAATGAGCCTATAGTGTGTGGGTTTTTTTACCAAAGAAGTAGGCTTCAAGATAAAATGGAGTCAGAGGGTCTTTTAGACTGAATACTAGGCTCATATGTTCCAATGAACATGCTGGTAATAATGGGTGCATTATTACTAAATGGTGGCTAGATATTTAGAGTGGACATGAATCCAAAATAAATGAGAATGAATAGAGATGCAAAAATGATAGTAGTGGAATAGAGAGGCATATGTGGTTTGTGTCATATGTTGGGAAGAAAAGGAGGCAGTGAAGACGAAATTGTTTTTTCTCCCTTAATATGTTACTTTCTTCTTGCAAGAAGAAGAAAATGTGTGGTTTCATATGAAAGTGAATATAGGTAGTATGAATATCATATGAAGAATATGAAACAAAATGATAATGCATAGATATTACAGTAGTTGTGAATAATAAGGGTTGTACATGATGAATATGTTTGAAGAGAATGCTCTAGTAGAAGATTATGCCATGACGGTCACTGACCTAGAAGGAAGCATGAGTGAATATGTTGAATTGAAGATGGATGGAATTTTGTTCTTAAATATGAGGAAGCTAATAAATATCTTGTTGTTGCTAAATGAGAGGTGAAGGAAGCATGAGTGAATATGTTGAATTGAAGACGGATGAAATCTCATTCTTAAATATGAGGAAGCTAATCAATATCTTGTTGTTGTTAAATGAGAGGTGATGCATGAATATGAAGGCTCTCGAATGTACGTCTGGTAATTTGTTGACTGAATCAATGTGCACGAGGTTTTGGATTGAGAAGGAAGGTGTAACATTTGAGGATGTGACTTCATGTTGTGTGGCTTCAAGCAAGAGCGGATGGTTTCCTCGAAGGAACTTTGTACATTGCATGAATAAGGGAAGTGGGATGTCCTAGATGGACATGAATCAAATCAACTTGTGTAGGTGACATATGGTTGAGGAGCGACTAACCATTTCTTGTTGTGATGAAGAGAGAGATATAGAGATGTTGTGATGAAGAGAGAGATATAGAGATGTTGTGAGGAAGAGAGAGATATAGAGATGGTAGTAGTATGAGAAGGTGAGTTGAGATGGAAATGAATGTAAATTATATATTCCAATGATAAGAGTGTTGTTTTATTGTAGTAAATGGATATGCAACAAGGGACATGAGGATAAAAATAATGAATGGGATAAGAATATGCAAGAGGATTAATATTCCTTTTATTCCTTGCAAAGTTGAATCTACAAAAATAAGAGTGTAGAGTTGATGAGTACATTGGAAAACTAGAGATTTTAATAGTTTACCTCGTAATCCTGAGAACATGTTTTCTTAATAATATAGGGAATTCGATGCATGAACATCAAATTCATCCTCGAAATGCCAGGGTGAAGATGGATGACTAACCAAATTGATTGTTGTAGGATGTGATAGGCCATGAAATAATGATAGTGCTACATGATAGTGATATTGCTACAAAATGGATGCATTCTACATCATGTAAACCCTATGGGAGAATGAACATGTTTCTTTAGGGTTGATGATTTGTTGCAGAATGGATAAAGAAAAATGTGTGAGAGGAGACATGGATTCAAGTGGATATTGTCCACTTATTTCATGAAGGAAACTTGGGAGAAGGTGAACCATTATACAAGAAGAGGAGAGGACATGTTGAAGAGAAGAATGATGTTGGGTGGAAATTGAAAGGCCACACTGTAGAAGGTGAATCACTCCATAACATGAATACATGGAATAATAAGGGAAAGAGGAGCTCAAGGGAAGCTGAGGGAAAATAGTTTATGAAGGTGAATAAACACAACATGGAGAAGTTGGGTCAAATATAGATTCAAGAAGGAGAAAGATCTAGCAAGGAAGAGAGTGAGGGATGGTTGAGGTTTCTATGGCCACTCATATGGAAACCCAATGAAATTTGCTCGCCCATATGTGGCCATTGAGCTAATGTATTTTATTTTCTATGAAAATGGATAAAAAAGTTAGATATTTTCATATTAAAATATTGTGCATACATATTGATGAGTCTATCTAATGTTATATTTTTGTGTAATGGATGGAATTTATATTGTATTTCTTGAATGATTAAATCCCATTGAGGAATAGTTCTACTGTGATACTATTGTGTAGGTGGGAATATGTAGGTGGAAGACCGTGCTTGGATTTATGATTCTTTGTAGATGGTAACAACTAAGTGTTTTAATATGTTATGTGAGACTAACATGATTGCAATACTATAGAATATTGTTGTTTAGATATCATTGAATGATTATAGTGACTCTTGTAGTATGAGCATAGGTATTTCCTATAGTACAAGAGTATTTTTGCAACACATAGAAGTGGGTCTTCAATATGTGAGAAGTCTACATATGAGAGTGATAAGTGTATTTTTGAGAGGAGGAGGATTACTTGGTTTGTGATCTCAACATTGATTGTAGGTTTGATAGACAATAACTTGAAAGGAAATAAAACCAAAAGAATGTCTAGAGGTGTTGTCCTATATATCTGATTGCTTTGGCAAGCATTGTATTGATTCAAACTCTCATGATATAGACTCGAGAATGTATTACAGATGGTGAGTGCAAATTTTTGTTCTTCTATTGTGGCAGAAGAGAATATAGTTCCAAATGTGAAACCCCAACAATTGTAGCATGACATGATGAAGGAAAAAATGAGGTTCAATAATGCATAAGAGAAGTTTTAGGAGAGGGAATTTCCACTATGCATGTACTCTAATAGGTAGGGGTGGAATCTCCCCGACTATTAAACCACAATATACTTATACATCATTTATCATAATAAATTTATCTATTTGTAATAAACTATCATATTTGAACTATTTATTGCAACAATATATTGAATTGGATGTCCTTCAACTAAGATTTCAATAGTTGTTAGGATTCTTAGGATCCTTCTATATATTATAGATTAGGAGCACATTTACTTTCTATAACTCTTTTACTTCTCTCATTATTCTGTTTTTTCATTATTTTCTTTTTCTAGTTTTATCAAGCTTGGATTTTACAACAAACTAGGACTAGAAATCAAGGGAGGACCTACAAACTAACTCTATAAAGTCATGTGACTATCTATATCCAAATATGAAGATAATCATAAATATAAAATAATGATAATAAAATATGATAATAAATTCAAAAAGATGTGTTAGAGCTCAATATCAAACACCCAATCTCAGGTGGACACTGTAGAAGAAAAACTTCAAGTAAAACTAGTATAGATGAAATAAAAATGAAACCATCACTCCAATTATAACACCACCATTGTTGAACTTAAATTTAAAGAGCTTGAGAAGGCATTTCATTCATTGTCAATTTTGGATCCAAACATGTATATCTCACCAAAAAGGAAATAAATTTGAATAAGCTTATCAAACTCGAGCATGAACAAAAATAACAATGTCTAAAGGGTGAGTGTGATTTAATAATTTTAGTGGAAATTCAAACATCAAAAAAGGACAATGTATTAATTTGGAGGTACAATTTAAGGTAATTTACAATCTATTTGGATATGGTGTAAGAAGATAAAATGTAGAAAAATGAATTAGGTTCTAACAAATATAATTTGTATATATGAAATTTTGGTATGATTATGTGACATTAAAATGTTAAGTAACTAAACAATGGAATTTTCTTTAAAAACATTGTACATTTATAGATAACACATTTTTTTTTGGACAAATATTTTTCAAAATTTCTAATTTATTAATTATAAAAATCATTACAACTTTGAAATTATGAAATCATTCTTTAGTTTAAGGTTTGACGGTCTTGTAAGAATGAAATAATTTCTTTTTGATTCTACATTTCACTGCAATGTATAAGTTTTTATACAATGGTTAAAGCAATAACAAGCAATAGAAACTATCAGGCGAGGAATGGAAAGAGAATGAGTAACTCCATAAATGATTATTTCATTAATTTGATCCATACATAAATACATTGAAGATTAATTTGATCCATACATAAATACATTGAGGATATGATTCATATCTTAGCCTTAAGCATTTCTCACGGAGTTTATTTGTTGGAGTGCGCGGAGTTTATTTATTGGAGTGAGCAGACTTTATTTGTTAGAGTGCGCAGAGTTTATTTGTTGGTCTGCGTCAGGTGTCCGCATGCGCCGAAACCTGAACTCCGATCTGCCTTCGTTTTCTACAGTTTTGAGGTGGTTGGAAAAGTGCCCAGAGCTTTTTCCTCTTTATTCTCAGCTTCATTCTTAACCGATAGAAATGGATATGCTATCTAAATTATAAATTTTTTCTACAGGTTTAATTTATGCTAATGTTGCCACAGGTTTAATGTCTCCTAATATCTCAAGGTGGTTGCAAAAGCACCGAAGATGAATCTTACAAAGATGGTGAAAGGATGGTGGGAACTGGGAAGAAGTATGACCTTGCAAAGACATTCGAAAAAGTAGAAAAACAAGAAGATCGTGAGACTTTACATTTGTGAAAAATGTAAGAAGTTTTTGGATGGTTGGAAGGTGGAAGGTGGCGACTTGCAGAGTTGGAAGGTGGCAATTTACATTTACATTGCAAGGACATATGCAGAGTCACTACTATGAAAGGGTCGGAGTCATCCATAGTGTAGTGAGCAGGCTCACTACTATGCAAGGGTCGGAGTCATACAAAGTGTAGTGAGCAAATGTGGATGTTTTAGGGTTTTCTTAAATTTTATATTTATAAATTATTTTTTATCTCACAAACAAAACAAAAAGATATATACAAAGGGGCAACCAAAAAAAATGATGTATAAAGGAGGCAATTAAGTCCCATCATATGATGATATGAATCAATAGAAAAATCATGAATCAATGAAAAAACTCAAAATAAAAAATTCAAAAACTTAATTTAATTATTTAAATAAATAATAATATTAATAGAAGAATCTAATATCTTAGATATTTTGAAATCCAAAATGAAAAATTCAAAAATTTAATTTAATTATTTAAATAAATAATATTAATGGAAAAATTTCATGTCTTAAATATTTTGGAGAAAATGAATTACTTAGGATAATATTAATGAAAAAATTTAATACCTTATATATTTTGGAGAAAATGAATAACTTAAATATTTTGGAGAAAATGATATTGACCACGAGGTGAAAACTAGTCTCCCTCATGAGGAAGGGACTAATACAAGATACAAGTCTTGGAAAATGAAGAACATTTAACTATCAAATTTAAACATACATTCATGTAAAACTGGTTGTCAAATGTTGGAAAAAAACATTTAACTTTCGAATTTAAACATACATTCATGTAAAACTGGTTGTCAAATGTGAAAAGAGGCACACGGTCCATTGGCATGACCCTCGTTAGAGTGTACGGCCAACCACTGATAACAATACCATACAACGTAACTACAATGCAATCTATCGAGCAGCCGAATGTAGATGTAATTTGAGACACTGTGCGGGTTAATATAGATGTAATTCGAGACACTATGCCGGTTAATTCAACACTTTGTAGCGAAGTATTTTTGGGTTTTTTAAAAGGTGGAAAATGACATCGATCAGCGTATATCAACTACTTTATAAAAGTGGTTGTTGCTAGTATATATGACATCAATGACACAACAGTTACAATCATTTTCAAAATGTGGAGATTAATTATTGTTTGAAATTTAAGCCAAGCTTAAGTTATGTTCTTTTAATCTTGTCCCTGCATAGCATATCATTAATTTGGTTTAAAATTTCATAAAAAGTTTAGAAGAATAGTTGTTCAAAATGTTGTCCCTACATAATATATCATTAATTTGGTTTAAAAATTCGATAAAAAATTTAGAAGTATAGTTGTTGAAAATGTGGGGATTAATGATTGTTTGAAGTTTAACTTATAAAAATTCAGAAAAATAGTTATTTAAAATGTGGAGATTAATGATTTCTTGAAGTTTAACTTATGTTCTTTTAATCTGGTCTGTGTATAACATATTATTAATTTTATTTAAAATTTGATCAAAAATTTTAAAAAAATAGTTGAATTGTATATTTAAATTGTTCATTAAAATTTTTAAAAAATAGTTGAATTGTATATTTAAATTGTTGAGAGTATAATTGCAGTGTATTAAATGTTTGTTTGAAGTTTAAGTCATGTGATTTTGTTTAAAATTTGATTAAAAATTTAGAAGAATAGTTGAATTGCATATTTTAATTGTTGAGATTGCACAAAATTACAGTCTATCAAAAGTTTCTTAAGGAGCTGAATCAATTTAAACATTTAAAACTGCAATCTAAGTAAGAAAAAACTATCATTTCACCAACACTTATGTTTAGTGATGATTACCAAAAAAGAATAAAACTTTTAAACTAGTACTTTTCACATGCCAAATATATAAAAACATAAACTATTTAAACTTGTTTTTTTCAAAAAATTACATTACATGATTGTTTGTTTGAACTTCAAACTTAGATCAAAAATTAAAAAAAATACTTGAATTGTATATTTAAATTGTTGAGAGGACAATTGCAGTGTATCAAAGGGTTTGTTTGAAGTTTAAGCCATGTGCTTTTAATGTGGTCTCTGTATATCATATCATTAATTTTGTTTAAAATTTGATCAAAAATTTAGAAGAATAGTTAAATTGTATATTTTAATTGTCAAGATTGCACAAAATTATAGTCTATCAAAAGTTTTTTAAGGAGTTGAATCAATTTAAACATCTAAAACTGCAATCTAAATAATAAAAAACTATCATTTCACCAACATTTATGTTTAGTGATGATTACCATAAAATCTTTAGATTGGTACTTTTCACATGCCAAATAAATAAAAACATAGACTAATTAAATTTGTTCCTTTCAAAAAATTATATTACATGATTGTTTGTTTGAACTTCAGACTATGTGAAAAATTCCATTACATGATTGTTTGAACTTCAAACTATCAGTCTCAACAAGCCTAATGATTAAAAACCAATTTATGTCTGTTTTAACAATAACTTTAAAATTAAATTATTATTACTATTATGTGCATACCTTCTATACACACTTTGATACCAGGATTTCAAAAATTGAGAATAAGCAATTATAATTTTGACAAACAAAACCTCACATTAAACAAAAGTAAATAATTTGTAGATTGATATTTATGTTTCTACCAAAACCAAACTATATTTATGTTTCTACCCAAAGCAAACTAGCTCAACCTATGAATCCAAATATCTTCTAAGTTGCAATATCAAAAGTGACCTCCTTTATTTCCATTCCTTTCCAGTCTTATTTATTTCCATTCCTTTTGCCGTGGTAATGTTCAGAATCTGGTCCCCCGGGAATGTCCTGGTGATGTCGAGAATCTGGCCCCCCAGGAATGTTCCGTTTGGGGTAGGCTATTTTGCGCCCGATCTCTCTTTCTCTTATTCTTGATTGTACATTTTCGCTTTCAGTTTGGCCCCTAGAACCACGTTGATGATAACGGCTATCCTGAAAGTAGTAAGACGAGTTAGGAACGAATCAGAAAAAGAATACAGAATATGAAGAATTTGTTCATTGTCTCGACCTTAGGCGGAGCTTGTTCATGCAGATTCGAGTATGTGACGGCAGCTTCATCTTTACTTTCACGGTAATGTTTTACTGCCACCATTTCTTGTTCTGTAGTCGTTGTTTCCAATTAATTGGAGATTAGTATATCAAACAAAAAACATCTCAAATATTGATCATCTAGTATCAAACGGATTAAATAAATATAATGTATAAAGTTAATAATTGCATTTAAAAAGGTCAGATTTATATATCTTAACGTGATCATGTGTATCTGTAAAACCTGTGGCCAAATTGTAACATGTATAATTAGATAATTAGATAATTATAATGTATAAAGTTAATAATTGCATTTAAAAAGGTCAGATTTATATATCTTAACGTGATCATGTGTATCTGTAAAACCTGTGGCCAAATTGTAACATGTATAATTAGATAATTATGTATCATTAGAAAAAAAAACAAATATTAAATATAAATTAACTATTTTTTAAAATTATGTATGATGTTACTTTATTTATAAGGGAATTATAATTAACTAAACACTTAAGTCTGCCTCAAAAATCTTGAAATTATATCAATAAAAACTCAAGACATAACTATAACTGATAAGTATAAATGTTGTCATATAGAAAAAAATTATCTTAACTTCTAATGTGATAATTTCAAAGAGTGCAACACTAATTCGTATGATAATCGTGTTCCCAATAGTGGTGAAA
>JASDQU010309203.1:22586-34000 GCA_032191745.1 Picea mariana
GCCTCATTGTTGGAGCAATACTCTTACAATGTTATATCTCAGCAATTAGCTCCCTTTGTGTATCCAAAACTATGTTCTCATGTTTGGAAATTCGTATATCACATGGTGAAGGGGGCCCTATTCATTCATTAGAAATCATAATATCAAGAGAGCTCTTGTATATGCCTATTTTGATTAGGAACCTATATATCTAACAAGGATTCCTTATATGGTTCATACGAGGAAATTGAAGTGAACTCATTTCTAGCTCATTGGAATGGGGTGTTGTCCTAATATTCATTCATGCAAAGTAGAGGGTTAAGCATATAGTTGTTATTGGTCATATGTGAGTTGAAGAAATTAAATATTTTTTAGGGAAGCCTCCCTAATGGTGGTCTTGGATCACCTTGAAGAGTGGGAAGGAAAATTGAGGTGGCAATGGTTTGTCTTTTGAGTTTCCTTCGATTTGTCTTTAGTGAAGACCTTGCACATCTAGAGAGGACAAATTGAGTGGTAACATACCTGATGCAGGAGCATCTCCTAAGACAAGCGAGCCAGCGCAGAAGACAAAGTATAGTTGGGCACACGCTAGCACCAATTTTTAAATTTTCCCTTGAAGTTGATGCGCCAAACATAAATGAGACCATTTAATTAAGGCGCCTTGGTATAATGTAATTAGAACTTGAGCGCCCCGCTCTCGTCTGAGATAGACAGAGGCATTTATAGTAGTAAATGTAAGTAGGTAGAATTGAATAATAGATTAGACAGTTCTATAAGAAAGAGGGAGAACGGATATAGACACCCTCATTATACTTTGTAACATAGTTCAGGAAGATTTAGAAGAATCCAGAGCATAGGAGAGAAGCAGAGAACTATAGAAGAACACCCATGTATAGATCTTGAATTAATAGAAGAAGTTTATTCAGATTCATGGTTGTCGTGTTATTCTCTGTGTATGTGTGTTGAATGCTATGCTCATGAGTATTAATTTCCTGTTATGCATTTGTTATTATGTTGTGTGTATGATTTCATGTGTTGAGATTGAAATCTGAGAGGGAGTGGAATGAGTTACAATTGTTTCTCTATCTGAGCAAGGATTTCTTGCAAGGAGTGCAGTTGAAGTCATCCACAAGGAGTGCATTGACAGAAGGCTCAGATAGTTAGATCTTGTTCTCATTCACCCAGAAGAGAAATTGGGTTATAGGAGCCATGCAAGGAGTGCGCAGGCTAAGGAGAGTCTCAGTCGCAACTAAGCGAAGTATTGAAGGACTTCTGTTGCAGGTGTGCGCAGAGTCAAAAGAACTCAACACTGGAGGTGTTTGAGAACTGTCGCAAGGAGTGCGTGCAAAGAACCTCTTTGAGGTTGAAAGTGTGAGAAAGCTCAGAAGGGATAAGGCCTTCAAATCCGTCGAGAGAAGCACGGAGAGTCTGTGCACAGAATGATTGAATAGGCGCTGCAAAATTGCATGCAGAAGGATCAGTCTCCATAGAGAAATACTGGTTTCACTCGTAGAAGAAATATTCAAGGAGAAAAAAAATCGACGGTCAGGATCTTACGGTGAGGATTAGTGAAGTCCCGTCAACCGTTGGATCTGTCACAGAAGCGGGGAACTTACGACCATTTTCGGAGTTCAAGCTCCATAGATTTAGGATCGTTAGATCTCACTAAAACACCCGTCAGCCGTCGGATCTGACAGAAGTTGCACGAGGGTTATCATCAAGATTCGAAGGATCAGAAGTCTCATGGTCGAGTGTTTTTCGACATTTGAAACCTCGAAATCCCGAGAAGATCTGGGTCGTCCATCTGTTGGGACAGGTGGCAGGGAATTGAGAGTTCATCGGCATTTTCAGAGTTTCAGGAGCCAAGGATCCGTGACCAGGAGAACCCCAAAATGGCGGAGGGATCATATCCATAGGATCTCAAGGAGGACACGTGTCGTGTGATCACCAGATCGGGATTTTGGTCATCGGAGTTCAGGTAAGTGGAGGTTCCTGGTTTTGTAAAATAGCGAACCCTGAGAGTTGATCTGGACCATCCACCATTTGGGACGCGTGTCAAAAATTTGGAGAGAGTCGGGAATTGGCGTATCGTAGTTCCTGAAGACAAGGAAGTCGAGACATTGTAACTCCCGAAACCCCAAAGAAATCGGGACCGTTCGTCAGAGGGGATGCGTGGAGGAAATCAGCGTCATCGGGAGAATTCCCGATAAGGAATCATCCATCGGGGTTTGAGTCATCGGGAAATCAGGGATTTTGGTGACAAAGTGTTTATGCACTTTGGTTTTGCAAACCGCGAAATCCTGACGAGGAGGAAGGCGTCGCAGTGGAAGACAGTTTCCAGCCTGACGGAGAATCGGTGTTTGAGAAATCGGGAAACCCACGGGTAAGTGTTTTGTGACATTAGAAATCCCGTAGCCCCGATGGGGTAAGACCGTGGTCACGAGTTAACGGTCATATGAGTCAAAGCCTACAACGAGGAGGGCTATCGTGCAAAAAGGCGTGTCAGAGTTCGGGAAATTGCAAGTCCCGGGGACAATTGCATCTTGACATCGGAAAGCTTGAAACTCCGATGAGGGATATGACCGTGGTCATATAAGGAGAGGTCACGTGGACCCAGGAGCTTAGCCAGGTGAGGGCTAAAGCAACAAAGGAACGTATCAGGGATCGGGGATCGGAAAAACAAAGTGTTTAGACATTTCATATATCAATTCCCCGATAGGAGGAATCCCAATCACAAAGAAAAGAGGGCAGTGTTGATTTCTCGATCGTCAAGGGAGGCCTTTGGAGGAGAGTTGTTGTGGGTGGAATATTTCTTGATAGGGAAATAGAGAACCTTTGAGTTCTTCGGGTGAGGAAGGAGAAAAGGTCCTACGAGCGGATGTGCCCTGGGTGGTGCGCCTACGTTAATACCTTAGGACCTTGTCTTCACAGAAAAATGGAACTTGTAGAGACCTTAATGCCTTTACAAACATTGGGTTTTTACAATAACTTCTTGAAAGAACCCTAAATCCTTCATGGGCCTATGGGCATCAGGGAAACAGAAATTTAAGCATTTTCCTTCATCAACAAGCTCTCCCTGTACCTCGCCTTCATCAACAATCTTCATCATGTAGAAGATAATATTTCATCAAATAATGAAACAATACAAGGACCAACCTTCATAAACCAATGTGCAGGCAAGGATCCACCAATTGGGTTCTAATTGAATCTGTTCTCTCCAATCAATCAATCAATAATTTGAATCTGAATTTCTCTTTCTTGCCATAAAATTGAGATTCCCAACCATCCAGAGCCTCAGATACAAGAAACGCCAGTTTTGTTGGACTCCTAGCAACATATTTAGCTAGGGGGATCCCTCTCCTGTGATTTTGTCGCCCACAAAGGTGTTTGTTAGAGGATCTCTGGAACTAGGGTTTAGCTCAGTGAGGCACAATGAAAATTCAGCACAGGGTGTCAACTTTCACAACCCTTGATTCGGGATATTGTGCGCACCATGGTCGCATGGGCATTGGCCATACAGACCTTATGGAGCTTATGGAACTCAGTTACGTTGCCCGATTGTGATTTTGTGCCCCCAGACCAAATTGTCATTGTGTCCCTCGATGGCTTCAGGAGGCGAGTTGCAAATCGTCATAGCACCCAAATTGTTCCTTGGATCAACGAAACTCCAGTTCTGTTGGAATCTTGGCATCGGATTCTAGCTAGGGGGACCCCTCTCTTGTAATTCCTTCACTCAGAAAAGTGTTTGTTAGAGGATCTTAGAAACTAGGGTTTAGCTCAGTGAGGTACAATGCAAATTCGACACATGGGGTCAACTTTTAAATCTGATGTGTTAGGTGATTATGGGCACTGTGGTCATGTGAGCGTTGGTCATGTAGACCTTTCGGAGCTTACGGAACTCAGTTACATCACCCAGTTTTGATTTTGTGCCCCCGGACCAAATTGGCATTGTGTCCCTGAATGGATTCAGGAGGTGAGTTGCAACTCGTCATAGCACCCAAACCATGCCTTGGATCAACAAAATACTAGTTCTGTTGGACTCTTGGAACTATATTCCATCTAGGGGGACCCCTCTCCTATGACTCCAACACCCAGAAAAGTGTTTGTTAGAGGATCTTCGAAACTAGGGTTTAGCTCAGTGAGGCACAATGTAAATCTGACACAGGGGGTAAAATTTCAAATCCCATATGTTAAGAGATTGTGGGTACCATGGTCATGTGGGCATTGGTCATACAGACCTTCCGAAGCTTACGGAACTCGGTTACGTCCCCTGGTTATGATTTTGTGCACCCAGACCAAATTGTCATTGTGTCCCTGAATAGATTCAGGAGTCGAGTTGCAACTGTCCATAGCACCTGAAATGTGCCTTGGATCGATGAAACGTTAGTTCTGTTGGACTCTTGGCACCAGATTCCAGCTAGGGGGACCCCTCTCCTTTTATTCCGTCGCACAGAAAAGTGTTTGTTATGGGATCTTCAGAACTAGGGTTTAGCTCAGTGAGGCACAATGAAAATATGACACAGGGGGTCAAATTTCACAACTCTCATTTCAAGAAATTGTGGGCACCGTGGTCGCATGGGCATTGGTCATACAGACCTTCTGGATCTTACGAAACTCAGTTACATCACCCGATTGTGATTTTGTTCCCCTAGACCAAATTGTCATTGTGTCCCTAAATGGCTTCAGGAGGTGAGTTGCAACTCACCATAGCACCCAAACCATGCCTTGGATTGATGAAACGCTAGTTCTATTGGACTCTTGGAACCGGATTCCAGCTAGGGGGCGGGGCCTCCTATGATTTTGTCACCCAGAAAAGTGTTTGTTAGAGGATCTTTGGAACTAGGGTTTAACTCAGTGAGGCATAATGCAAATCTGGCATAGGGGGTCAACTTTCAAATCCCCTGTGTCATGTGATTTTAGACATCATGATCATGTGGGTTTTGGTTATACAGACGTTCTAGAGCTTATGGAACTCAGTTGCGTTGCCTGGTTTTGATTTTGTGCCCCCGGACAAAATTGTCATTGTGTCCCTTAATGGCTTCAGGAGGTGAGTTGCATCTCGCCATAGCACCCAAATCATGCCTTGNGGGGGGGCCTCTCCTATGACTCTGTCGCCCAGAAAAGTGTTTGTTAGAGGATGTTTGGAACTAGGTTTTAGCTTAGTGAGACACAATGCAAATCTGACAATGGGGGTCAACTTTCAAATCCCCTATGTTGGGCGATTGTGAGCATCGTGTTCATGTGGGAGTTGGTCATATAGACCTTCCAAAGCTTAAGAAACTCAGTTACGTCACTCGGTTGTGATTTTGTTCCCCTGACCAAATTGTCATTGTGTCACTGAATGGCTTCACGAGGCAAGTTGCAACTTGCCATAGCACAGTGCACCCAAACCATGACTCGAATCGATGAAACGCTAGTTCTATATGAATCCTGGCATCAAATTCCAGCTAAGGGGACCCCTCTCCTGTGATTTCGTCGCCCAAAAAATTGTTTGTTAGAGGATCTTCGAAACTAGGGTTTATCTCAATGAGGCAGAATGAAAATTCGACACAAGGGGTAAACTTTCAAAGCCCATATGTTGGGTGATTGTGGGCACTTTTTTCATGTGGGCATTGATCATATGGAACTTCTGGAGCTTACAAAACTCATTTACATCGCCCGGTTGTAATTTTGTACCCCCTGACCAAATTGTCATTGTGTCCTTGAATGGCTTCAGGATGCGAGTAGAAACTCGCCATAGCACCCAAATCGTGCCTCAGATCGATGAAACTCCAGTTTTGTTCGACTCTTGGCACTGAATTCCAGCTAGGGGGACACCTCTCCTCTGATTTTGTTGCATAGAAAATTGTTTGTTGGAGGATCTTCAGAACTAGGGTTTATCTCAGTGAGGCACAATGAAAATTTGGCACAGGGGGTCAACTTTCAAAGCCACTGTGTCAAGTGATTTTGGCCACCATGGTCATGTGGGCAATTGTCATACAGACCTTCTGGAGCTTAGGAAACTCAGTTATGTCACCCGATTGTGATTTTGTGCCCCCGGACCAAATTGTCATTGTGTCCATGAATGGCTTCAGGAGGCGAGTTGCAACTCACCATAGCACCCAAATAGTGCCCCGGATCATTGAAAAATCGATTTTATTGGACTCCTAGCACAAGATTCCAGCTAGGGGGACCCCTCTCCTGTGATTTTGTCGCCTAGAAAAGCGTTTGTTAGAGGATCTTTGGAACTAGGGTTTAGCTCAGTGAGGCACAATGTAAATCCGACACATTGGGTCAACTTTCACAAAATCTATATCAGGTGATTGTGGGCATTGTGGTCATGTGGGTGTTGCCCATATGGACCTTCTAGAGCTTACAGAACTCAGTTACGTTGCTCGATTGTGATTTTGTGCCCCTGAACCAAATTGTCATTGTGTCCCTGTATGGCTTCAGGGGGCGAGTTGCAACTCGCCATACCACCCAAACCGTGCCTTAGATCGAAAAAACGCTAGTTTTGTTGGACTCCTGGCACCGGATTCCAACTATGGGGACCCCTCTCTTGTGATTTTGTTGCCTAGAAAAGTGTTTGTTAGAGGATCTCCAGAACTAGGGTTTAGCTCAGTGAGGCACAATACAAATCCGACATATGGGGTAAACTTTCAAAGCCCCTGTGTCGGGTCATTTTGGGCACTGTGGTTGTGTGGGAATTGGTTATACACACCTTCTGGAGCTTACGGAACTCAGTTACGTCCATTGGTTGTGATTTTGTGCCCCCTGACCAAATTGTCATTATTTCCCTGAATGGCTTCAGGAGGTGAGTTGCAATTGGCCATCGCACCCAAACCATGCCTTAGATCAATGAAACGTCGGTTATGTTGGAATCCCAGCACTAGATTCCAGCTAGGGGGACCCCTCTCCTATGATTTCGTTGCCTAGAAAAGTGCTTGTTAGAGGATTGTCAGAACTAGGGATTATTTCAGTGAGGCACAATGCAATTCCGACACAGGGGGTCAAATTTCAAAGCCCTTGTGTCAAGAAATTGTGGGCACCGTGGTCGTGTGTATGTTGGTCATACACACCCTCTGGAGCTTACGGAACTAAGTTACGTCGCTTGGTTCTGATTTTGCGCCCCTGGACCAAATTGTCATTGTGTCCCTGAATGGCTTCATAAGGCTAGTTGCAACTTGCCATAACACCCAAACTGTGCCTCAGATTGACGAAATACCAGTTTTGTTGGACTCCTGGTGCTAGATTCCAACTAGAGGGACCCCTCTCCTGTGATTTCGTCACCCAGAAAAGTGTTTGTTAGAGGATATTTGGAACTAAGGTTTAGCTCAGTGAGGCACGATGCAAATCCAGCACAGGCAGTCAACTTTCAAAGCCACTTTGTTAGGTGATTGTGGGCATTGTGTTCATGTGTGTGTTGGTCATGCACACCTTCTGGAGCTTACGTAACTCGGTTACATTTCCTGGTTGTGATTTTGTGCCCTTGAACCAAATTGTCATTGTGTCCCCGAATGGCTTCAAGAGGCAAGTTGTAACTCACCATAGAACCCAAATTGTGCCTCAAATCGATGAAACATCAGTTTTGTTGGACTCCTGGCACCGGATTACAACTAGGGGGGGCACTCTCTTATGATTTAGTCACCCAGAAAAGTGTTTGTTAGAGGATCTCGGGAACTAGGGTTTAGCTTAGTGAGGCACAATGCAAATCTATCACAGGGGATCAACTTTCAAATCCCTTATGTCAGACGATTATGGGCATCATTTTCATGTGAGCGTTGGTCATACACACCTTTTGGAGCTTACAGAACTCAGTTACGTCGCCTGGTTGTGATTTTGTGCCCCAGGACCAAATTGTCATTGTGTCCCTGAATGGCTTCAAGAGGTGAGTTGCAACTCGCCATAGCATCTAAACAGTGCCTCAAATCGATGAAACGCTAGTTCTGTTGGACTCTTGGCACCATATTCCAGCTAGGGGGACCCCTCTCCTGTGATTTTGTCGCCAAGAAAAGTGTTTGTTAGAGGATCTATAGAACTAGGGTTTATCTCAGTGAGGCACAAGGTAAATCCAGCACAGGAAATCAACTTTCAAAGCCCCTGTGTCAAGCAATTGTGGGAAATGTGGTTGTGTGGGAGTTGGTCATACACACCTTCCGGATCTTATGGAACTCATTTATGTCACCCCGTTGTGATTTTGTGCCCCCAGACCAAATTGTCATTGTGTCCCTGAATGGCTTCAAGAGGCGAGTTCCAACTGGCCATAGCACCCAAAACATGCCTCGAATCGAAAAAAATCTAGTTTTGTTGGACTCCTGGCACCGGAGTCCATCCAGGGTGACCCCTCTCCTATGATTTTGTCGCCTAGAAAAGTGTTTGTTAGAGGATCTCTGGAACTAGGGTTTATCTCAGTGAGGCACAATGCAAATCCAACACAGGGCGTCAACTTTCAAAGCCCTTGTGTGGGGGGATTGTGAGCACCGTGGTCATGTGGGTGTTGTTCTTAAACACCTTCTAGATCTTACAGAACTCAGTTACATTTCCCGGTTGTGATTTTGTGTCCCTGGACCAAATTGTCATTGTGTCCCTGAATGGCTTCAGAAGGCGAGTTGCAACTAGCCATAGAACCCAAACTGTGCATCGGATAGACAAAACGCCAGTTATGTTGGACTTCTGGCACCGGATTCTAGCTAGGGTGGGCCCTCTCCTATGATTTTGTCACCCAGAAAAGTGTTTGTTAGAGGATCTATTGAACTAGGGTTTAATTCAGTGATGCACAATGAAAATCTGGCACGGGGGGTCAAATTTCAAAGACCTTGTGTCACGCGATTGTGGGAAACGTGGTCATGTGGGCATTGATCATACTCACCTTCTGAAGCTTACGAAATTCAGTTACATCGCCTGGTTGTGATTTTGTGCCCCCGGACCAAATTGTCAATGTGTCCCTGAATGGATTCAGGAGGCGAGTTGCAATTAGCCATAACACCCAAATCGTGCCTCGAATTGAAGAAATGGCAGTTCTGTTGTAGTCTTGGCACCAAATTATAGCTAAGGGGACCCCTCTCCTGTGATTTTGTCACCCAGAAAAGTGTTTGTTAAAGGACCTCCGGAACTAGGGTTTAACTCAGTGAGGCACAATGCAAATCCGGCACAAGGGGGTCAACTTTCAAAGCCCCTGTGTCGAGTGATTGTGGGCACCTTGGTCATTTGGGAATTGGTCATATAGACCTTCCGAAGCTTACAAAACTCAGTTGCGTCGCCCGGTTGTGATTCTGTGCCCTCGGACCAAATTTTCATTATGTCCTTGAATGGATTCAGGAGGCGAGTTGCAACTCGCCATAGCACCCAAATCATGTCTCGTATTGATGAAACACCAGTTTTGTTGGACTCCTAGCACTAGATTCCAGCTAGGGGGCCCTCTCCTATGATTCCATTGCCCAGAAAATTGTTTGTTAGAGGATCTCCAAACTAGGGTTTAGCTCAGTGAGGCACAATGCAAATCCTACACATGGGGTCAACTTTCACAACCCTTGAGTCAGACGATTGTGGGTATAGTGGTCATGTAGACTTTCCCATATGGACCTTCTGGAGCTTACAAAACTCATTTATGTCGCTTGGTTGTGATTTTGTGCCCCCGGACCAAATTGTCATTGTGTACTTGAATGGCTTCAGGAGGCAAGTTGCAACTCACCATAGCACCCAAATTGTGCCTCAGATTGATGAAACACCAGTTATGTTAGACTCCTTGCACCATATTCCAGCTAGGGGGACCCCTTTCCTATGATTTTGTCACCCAGAAAAGTGTTTGTCAGAGGATCTTCGAAACTAGGGTTTAGCTCAGTGAGGCATAATGCAAATCTGGCACAAGGGGTCAACTTTCAAAGTCCCTATGTCATGCTATTGTGGGCACTGTGGTCATGTGGGAATTGGTCATATAGATCTTTTGAAGCTTACATAACTCAGTTACGTCACTCGGTTGTGATTTTGTGCCCCCAGACCAAATTGTCATTGTGTCCCTGAATGGCGTCAGGAAATGATTTGCAACTCGCCATTGCACACAAATAGTGCCTCAGATCGAAAAAATGTTAGTTATGTTATATTCCTGGCACTGGATTCCAGCTAGGGGGACCCCTCTCGTGTGATTATGTCGTCCAGAAAAGTGTTTGTTAAAGGATCTACGGAACTAGGGTTTAGCTTAGTGATGCACAATGCAAATCCGGCACAGGGGGGGAATTTCAAATCCCCTGTGTCGGGCGATTTTGGGTACCGTGGTCATGTGGGCATTGGTCATATAGAGCTTCCGGAGCTTACGAAACTCAGTTACGTCACCCGGTTTTGATTATGTTTCCCCAGACCAAATTTTCATTGTGTCCCTGAATGGCTTCTGTAGGCGAGTTGCAACTCGCCATAGCACCCAAATCGTGCCCCAGATTGACGAAACGCCAGTTTTGTTGGACTCCTGGCACCAGATTCCAGCTAGGGGGACCCCTCTCCTGTGATTATGTTGCCCAGAAAAGTGTTTATTAGAAGATCTCCAGAACTAGGTTTTAGCCTAGTGAGGCACAATGCAAATCTGGCACAGGGGGTCAACTTTCACAACCCCTGTGTCGGGCGATTATGGTCAACATGGTCATGTGGGCATTTCCCATATGGACCTTCTGGAGCTTACAAAACTCAGTTACATAGCTTGATTGTGATTTTATGCCCCCGGACCAAATTGTCATCGTGTCCCTGAATGGCTTCAGGAGGTGAGTTGCAACTCGCCATAGCACCCAAACTGTGCCTCAGATCGACGAAATTGTCCAAATTAATGCTACTCAAATTAGTCCACTAGCACAAAAAAAAAATTATCATAGGTTTCTTTGAGTTGATTGTGTTTTCCAATTTGTCCCATTTGTCCCAATTATTCCCATCCACCATGTCTCCAAAGATGAATTTATCCAACTTGAAGATGTATACATGGTTATTAGATCAAATACTGTCGATGGTCTTGGAATATATGCCTTTTTTTATTTTTTGGACTTGGGGAATTTTTTAAGGTGGTCATTGTTTTTTAAGGCACTTCATGTTCCCAACCCATAGACTCTATATTTAGTTCAATACTATAGTGGTTGTTTCACAACAAAATTGTTTTTTTTATTTTCTTCCACTATGATTGACCTTGATAAAGAAGAATGACTACGGAAACATTGACATGAAAATAATTTCCCCTTTGGAAACATTGTGCGGAATGAGAGAATAAATGTGTTTCATCCTTGCAAGAGACTAATACCAAGCTACATAATTGAAAAAATATACTATGGGATATGATTACTTAGTTTAATGAGCAAGTCACATATTTATAGAAGTATAACAATGAACTACCTAATGAAATTACTTCATTGTAGGACATTAAATCCAATCTTCCTAATGCCATTGATTTATTACATGATATTATTGAAATACTTCAAAATGAA
>JASDQU010309203.1:34100-55250 GCA_032191745.1 Picea mariana
TCAAATTTCCTTAAGAAAATCCTTTGTTTGGTCTATATAGTATCGATATTAGTTCTGCAGACATATATAGATTGATGTTACCATAGTTCATGAATTGAGGGAAATATATTGTACAGTGATGCAGGAGCATCATCAGCAAAGCACACGTAGACAACACAGGGAGCACAATGCATAACGCACCTTTTGATTTGTCTTAAATTTTGAAATGTTGGCGTATCCTAAGGAAATATTTTTTTTGAGTGGATTGCAAGTTAAAGAAAGCTTTGATGAATAGAGACTGGAAGATTGCATGACATCAGAGGAGATCAGTTTTCCTTAAATGAAACTGACTGCAATGGAGATCTAGAGCATTCGCCCCTATTTGCATATCTTAGAAAATTCATTGTAACATAGGCTTGGTAGTTGAATGCTTTTAATTTGATAGGATACGTAGTTGGAGGAAACCCTGAGAGTCCTCTTGTATAAATAGATTCTTATGCGCCTGAATGAGGCTGTTGAACCTGATGTTGTTGAACATAATGTTATTGAACAGTTGATAGTTACATATTAGTATTTTCTGAGTTAGTTGTTATTTTCTTGTATCAGTTGTATCCATTTACATCTGAATGAATATAACAAAGAGAGATATTGATCCAAATGCATGGAAGTGTTGTTGTGTCACTATTCTTTGTTATTATGAATTTTCATGAATGCATGAGTTATACTGTGAATGAAAGAATCTGTGAAGGGTTGAATAAGTTTCAATTGTTTCTCTTCCTTGAGCTTATGCAAGGAGTGCATAATGTACGCAACGAGTGCATTTAACATACTCTTTTGACTCAAAGCTCAGAAGAGATAGCGTGAAAATTTCATATGCAGAGTGTGCATATCGTTCGCAAGGAGTGTGTCAACAGATTATTTGACTCAAAAATATCAGGAGGAATAGCTTGAGTTGTCTCGTGAAAGAGCGCAAATATCTTCTACAAGGAGTGCACCGATCTAAAATTCAACTAAGCGTCGAAGCAGCCCTCTAAGGAGTCAAAGGGTTCGAGAAATAAATCTCAAGAGAGATAGCAGGAAGGAATAATCAAAGGGGGAGAAGCTCTGAAGGTTTAACGATTTATCGACCGAGATCCCTTCAGGAGGAAGCGGAGTCATTTCAAATCATTAGATCGGGAAGAGTTGTGAGGCAGTTAGCTATGAGTTCCCTTGGAAATCCGTGGAGTAACGAAGTCTGTCTGAGTCGTTGATCAGAGGGGGGACACATGGTGGAAATCCATCGATTCTGGGTGAAAGCACTCCAGGAGAAAACGAGGGTGGAGTGGCCAAAACCCCTGAAGACCGATTAGTCGGAGTTATTTGTAGCCATCGATTTATGGAATACAAGCGTCGAAAGATCATTGACTTCAAGTGAAATCATTCCGAGAGAAAAAAAGTGTGGAGAGGTTGAAACTCCCAAAGCCCGAATAGTTGAAGTGATTTATAGTCATCGATCTGCAGGAGACACGCGTCAGCAGATTGCGTACTTCGGAAGCGAGGAGAAAGCAACATAGAGCAGAGGGTCTCCCGAAGTGGATCCCCCACCGTCGAATGAGAAGGGTGTGTGGCACACGATCCTTGGCTCCGAAAGAAGGTACTTTGGGAGAACAGATTGTTGGAACGTTCGGAACTCCTAAACGTCGAAGTCCCGAAGTAAAAAAGGGGCATTGATTTAAAAGGATGTGTGGTGTTTGATCTAGAACTATGAGTATGGAGTACTTCAGGAGAAAAGGTTGTGTGAGCATTCAGGACTCTTGAACACCGAAGTCCTGAAGTGAACTTGAGTCGTTTATTTAGACAGACGCGTGGTGCATGATCTAGAGCTCTGAGCACGGAGTACTCTGGGAAAAAGTGGAGGTTGGAACATTCAAAAATCCCGGAGTGTGGAGTCCTGAAGTAGATCTAAATCATTGGTTGTAAAGGGGGACGTGGACCGTTGATCTGGTCCCGATTAGAGTCCTGAAGTTGCGAGACACCTAGGAGGTTAAGCCTCGAGTCACAACCTGAGGTCACATGCAAAGAGGGGCTAGAGGAATGAGGTAGCGCCCGAATTTCAAGTTTATAAAAACGCTAAATAAGGGGGGTCATGGGTTCCATAAGACCTGCGCTTAAAGAGAAAAAGGGGCATGTGTAATTTTTTCCAATGGCTATTGAAGGACCAAAAGAGATAATCCATCTCAGGAGATTAAGATCCTTGACCAGAAGGTCGTGGAACCCTTAGGAGCGAGGGGGGGTCTGTACCAAGTGGTATCAGAGCCTGATTTTGTTTTCAGGTAGCCGAAAAGGAACTCAAATTCGGACTCTCTGTGTGAGAACCAGTCAGCACAATGTTGTCGAGGAGATGCATGGAGCCACCTATAGCCAATCACATTGTAGAAAGAGAAATGAGAGAGCTTTGTGCCAGGTTGGAGGCAATGGAAGTAGTGCAGAGGAGAGCACCTGATGCTGGAGACATTAGTGATGAAGAAAGTGAAGAGATAGAGGTTGAAGAAAAAGTTGCAAGGGAAGATGTAGTCGAAAAATGCTTACTGAAAGTTGTTGTGAAGTTGGGAGCTAGAGAAAATATAGACATCCCAATGTATGAAGGCAATTTGGATGCTAAAGAGATGTTGGACTGGATAAGGTCCATGGACAAGTACTTTTATTACGAATATGTTGATGAGGAGAAGAAGGTGAGACATGATGTCACCAGGCTAAAAGGACATGCATCACTGTGGTGGGATGAACTGCATGCTGATAAGAGGAGAAAAAGCAAGTAGAAGATAAAGAATTGGGACATAATGGTAGCCAAACTGAAGTATAAATTCATACCCAAAGATTATCAGATAAATTTGTTCAGGAAATTGCAGAACCTGAGACAGAAGGGCATGATAGTGAAAGAGTAAACAGAGGAGTTCTACAAGTTGAATATTAGGGCTGGACAAAGAGAGAAGGATGAGGAAAAAGTTTCCAGATATATAAATGGCCTAAGATATGAAATCCAGGATGAAATCATCATGATGATAGTAAGGAAAGTGGAGGATGCTTATCATATTTCACTGAAGGCAAAGGAGAGTTTGGTCAGAAAATGGAGTCAGCGAAGCAGAGGAAGAAGTCCAAACAAAGGTAAGAGAGTTTCCCATGACAAGGCACATAAAACCAAGAATGAGACTAAGAAACCACATAGTCACTCAGAAAGAGGAGGAAGTTCCCGAGGGAGACAAAGTGGTGGAAGAAATTCTTCTAGAGGAAGAAGAAGAAGCAGAGGAGGAGAGGTAAGGTGTTATGCCTGTGGAAAGACAGAACACATGTCTTGGGAATGTCCCTAGAGAAAGAAAGAAGGAGGAGGTGAAGCTCATATTTCATAAGCACAGAAAAGGAATGTTGAAGCAGAAGGTGCAGAAGATGGAAAATCCCTGATGTTGAGGAAGGTTCTCTTAAAACCAGAGCCAGAAATTGAAAAGCTAGTGCAGAGCAACAGTTTGTTCATGAAAACTTACAAGACTAAAGATAGAGTATTCAAGGTGATAATTGACAGTGGGAGAACTGATAACTTAGTATCCACATAGATGGTGGAGAAATTGGAGTTGGAGACAACTGCACACCCAAATCCATATAAGTTCTCATGGTTGCAAAAAGGACACTAGATAATGGTAACTAAACAATGCGTTGTTGAATTTAAAATAGGTGAATATAGAGATGATATTTTGTGTGATGTAATTCCCATGGATGTATGTTGTGTTTTGTTGGGAAGACCATGGCAGTTTGACAGGAATGTCATTCATGATGGGAGAAGGAATACTTACACTTTGGAACAAAATGGTAGAACACACGTGTTGTTTCCAACATAAGAGAAGAAAGTAAAGGAAGAAGCCATCACAAGCATACTTCTCATGAGTGGGAAGGAACTCCTGAGTGAGGTCAAGAAGGAACAGGAGATGCAGTTTGTTATGGTGAGGAAACCCAGAGTTGTCCTTACAAGTACTTCTATGAATGATTTGCCTGAAGAAGTTCAGGAACTGTTGGAGAATTTTGTTGGCATAGTAGTGGATGGGTTGCCTAACTCATTGCCACCCATCAAAAGTATCAGCCATAATATTGATTTGATACCAGGAGAAAGTTTGCCAAACAAAGTAGCATAAAGATTAACACCTCAAGAGAATGGGGAGGTAAAGAACCAAGTCCAGGATTTATTAGACAAAGGTTTGGTCAGAGAAAGATTGAGCCCATGTGCAGTACCAACTGTGTTGAGTCCAAAGAAGGATGGAGGATGGAGGATGTGTACAAAATCAAAATCCATAAACAAGATCACCATTAGGTACAGATTTCCTTTGCCAAGAATGGATGACTTAGTGGATTTCTTAATTGGAGAAAATTGTTTTTTAAAGATAGATTTGAAAAGTGGGTATCACCAGATAAGGATGAGAGAAGGTGATGAGTGGAAAACAACCTTTAAGACAAATGAAGCATTGTATGAGTGGCTTGTTATGTCATTTGGATTAAAAAATTCCCCAAGTACTTTTATGAGACAAATGAATGAAGTATTGAAATATTTCATTGGTAAGTTTGTGATTGTATATCTGGATGATATATTGGTCTTTAGCAAGACTAAAGAGGAGCATTTGAGACATCTTACATTAGTGATGAGGAGACTACAGAAGGAGAAGTTTTTGATTAATCTGAAGTAGTCCTCTTTCATGAAAACAGAACTCATACATTTGGGTTTTGTGATCTCTTCAAATGAATTGAAGATGGATTGATGCAAACCCCCGACCCTCGGGCCAAGATCTGCACAGGATCGTTCTAATTCTCCTCTGAGTCAGATTGACTCTTCAATTTCCCTACAGGAATATCTCACACACACAAGAGTGTATCCACAGGTCCTTCTAGAAAAACCCACCCTTTGAAACTTAACTCCAGGCGTGAGCCTTACACTTCCATACGACCATGACTTGGTCTTTACACAAGCGCCTTTCGCAACTCGCGTGTTCGCGAGTCGAAGACCCTCGACTTTTCTTCACCAAATTTTGATACCTGATATGTGATGGGGTATGGCTCCTCCTTGTTAACGCTCTCCATGCGTAACCGTTAGCTAGGGCTACGCACTAGCACCACTCGCAACTCACGGCTTCGGGAGTTGAAGGGTTGAACCTCCATGCCCTTCTTTTACGAGCTCTGAGATGAGAAAGTCAGAGGAGGTTTGACTCCTTCAGCACTTCTTGCAACTCACAACTTCGTGAGTTGATTTGTTGAGCCCTTGTGCTCCTTTCTTATGAGAACCCAAAGCATGAGAAGTCAACAGGGTGTTGACTCCCTTCCAGGCAACGAGTGTCCACCTGTCAACCACGTGGTCCCCACCTAATCGAATGTACCATGTATTCGCACGAGCCCTTGGCTCTCGCACATCATGACTTTTATAGTCGAAAGTGATTCCTCCCAACCTCCGAACCCCCGATACGCGATATAGCGAAGAGGTTCTGATCCAACGATTGTTCTTGCTCCTCACTACTTGGAAGTTCACGCAACCAAAGGATTTGGTCTGCCCTCCAAACTCACGAACCCCGAGTTCGAAAAAATGATCCAACAGCTCAAACTGACCATGATCAATAGTCCTCGTTGATTCTTGACACCAGAGTGGTGGGTTTGTCCAACTCCTAACCACCCTGCAGCTTCACTGGATCCTATGGTCCTCGCAACTTCGCGAGTTCTCCACGGAGAATTCTGACCGCCCGATTCACTTCTCAAGAATCTCTAGCCAAACTGGCTCAGCGTCCTTCCACTCAAACTTAAATTCTATTAGATAACTTCGATCCCTGTCTCCCTTTGAATACTTCAAAGGTGCTCACCCTCCTGAGTTTTCACTTGCAAACTTAAGTCTCCAAGAGGAATCCTGCTCACACTCCTTGTGGAAAACCTTCAATTAACTTCTGGTTATTTGAGTCCTCGACTCTGTGCACTCTCTGCAATAGTAGTCCTTCAATCTTCCCTTAGTTGATAAGTCCTCAGGCTTCAACTAGCCTGTGCACACCTTACACGGCTCTGTGCTTCACCTACACTTTTGTTGGTTCTGAAAACAATGGTATCTCTCCTAAGATTTCTGAGATAACTCAGATCCTTGTCAACGCACACCTTGCAGACGTTTCACTGCACTCCTTAAAGGACTTCTCTTAGGAAGAGAAACAATTGAAACCCATTCTCTTTCTCTCTCAGACTTCATACATTCAACATGAAATCATACATTCAACACAGCATTGAAACAAATGCATAACAGAGAACATAAAACAACTGTAAGCATACCATTCAGCTAATGTAAACACTAAACATCACAACACCATGAAATCTGATTCAAAGCTCCATATATTAACTCCAATACTCCTGTACATGGTTTTTTCTCTACAACTCTTTGCTACAACTCTCTTCTTCTATTTTGTGCTAATGATACAAGGGCGAGGGTGCCTATACCCGTTTTCCCTCCTACGCTTCTAAAACTATCTAATCTATTAATTACAACCACCTACTTTCATTAACCAGACTTAAATGTCTATTACATTGACAGATGAGAGAAAATCGCTCAAGATCTGTTACAGCATCTGGATATAAATGCAAGTAACAGACATTATATCCGCTCATAACTTTCAAAATATTTCAAAACGCGTGCTGGCAATTTTCCAGCTGTCCTCCGCCTTTTTGCTTGCTTGGTTGCTTACGATGCTCCTACATCATGCTCCTTTACTTGAAAATTTTCATGAACTCCTATTCATGAGCTCTTGCACGGTCTATCCATGCTTATGAATTTTTTCTTCATTCTCCCAACTTGCATCTTCAACTGGATGTCCTTTCCATTTGACCAAGTATTCAAAATACTATTTTCTCCTGGTCTTTTTGCTAACCCTCTTTTCAATTATGCCTTCCATCTGTGGCTTCTCAGCTACAGGCATTTATTTAGTCCATTGAATCTCCTTCTATTCATCCTCTTCTCCTGCTTATTCAGCTCTGTAAGGGTACAAATCTATAATGTTGAATATCAGTGAGATTCTGATCCCATCGGGTAATTCAATCTCATATGTGTTTGCCCCAAATTTCTTCATGACCTTACATGATCCAATCTTTTTCATCTTTAGTTTGTTATATGTTTCCCTTGGGAACCTCTCCTTCCTCAGATGTGCAAGAATCAGATCACCAACTTGATTGAAGTTCTTGTCTGTGTTGATCTGCTCTGTGCTTGTATTCTTGACTTAAATTCTGCAATCGCTCCTTAACTCAGCTATGAAGCTCCTTCATTGCTTCTGCAAAGTCCTCTGCACTAGCACTTTTGAATTCATTTTGTTCTGAATATTTCAATTTAGAAACTCCCCTTGGTTGCATTCCATATACAATCAGGAATGGACTCTGCCCTGTGCTTCTATTGAGTAAATCATTATAAGCGAATTCTGCCTGTGGCAGAATGTGATCCCACTGACTGTGGTGTTCAATCACTAAGCTTCTCAGCAAATATCCCAAGCTTATGTTTACGACCTTTGTCTGTCCATCCATCTGAGGATGATACGTTGAGCTAAAAGACAAACTTGTCCCCAGCTTCTTCCATAAAGTCCTCCAGAAATGTCCCACGAACTTGGTATCTCGATCAGAAACGAAACTCTTTGGTAAGCCGTGAAGTCTGACGACTTCTTTGAAAAACAGGTTCGCAATATGAGTTGCGTCACTGATTTTATGGCATGGTATGAAATGTGCCATCTTGGAAAATTTGTCTACCACCACAAAGATTGAATCATATCCCCTTTGTGTCCTTGGCAGTCCCAATATAAAATCCATGCTCATTGCGTCCCACAGCCTTTCAGGAATGGGTAATGGTTGGTATAACTCTGTGTTCTGCCTTTTTCCTTTTGTGTGCTGACAAATTCTGCATCTGTCCACAAATTTCTTAACATCTGTCCTTATCCCTGGCCAAAAATATGAGTCATTCAATTTTGAGAACGTCTTATCATGACCGAAATGTTCGACCAATCCTCCAATGTGTTTTTCCTTCAGCAGATTCTCCCTCATGGAGCAATTTGGAATACATAGTTGATTGCCCCTGAATAATAATCCATCCTGGATCATATACTCGGTCCATTGGCTTCTGTCCCTGAGAATTGGATTCTCAGATGCCTCATATTCTTCCTTAAAATCTGGGTCATCCCTATACATTTCTTTGAGGTCATCAAAACCCAAAGTCTTGACTCTGAATTCCTGCATAAGCAAACATTTCCTACTCAAAGTGTCAGCAACTTTGTTAGCAGTTCCAGAAATATGTTTAATCACAAAAGTAAAATTATGCATGTATTCAAACCATTTAGCATGTTTTTGGTTCAAATTTTTCTGTTGAGTTACGAATTGTAAAGCATGATTATCACTGTACAAAACAAACTCCTTGGGAACTAAATAATGTCTCCATTTCTTCAGTGCTTGTATGACTGCATAGAATTCCTTGTCATATGTGGAGTGCTTAATTTTCCTCTCATTCAGTTTTTCACTGAAATACGTGATCGGCCTATCGTCTTGGCTCAAGACTGCTCCAATTGCAAATCCACTCGCTTCACACCTGACTTGAAATATCTTGTTGAAATCTGGCAAAACCAAAATTGGCTGCTCAGTAATCCTCTTCTTCCGCAGATTGAAACTCTTCTATGTTTCTTCTGTCCAATGAAAATATTATGTCTTTTCTTCACCGTATCCATCATTGGTGTACTAATTCCACTGAAATTTTGGATGAATTTCCTGTAGAAACTAGCCAAACCATGGAAGCTTCAAACTTCAAACACACCCTTCGGCGATGGCCAATTATTAATCGTATTTACCTTTTCTGGATCCATTTTCAGTTCATTTGCAGAGATAACAAAACCCAAATAAATGAGTTATGTCCTCATAAATGACGATTTATGCATATTAATCAGCAATTTCTCTTGTTGTAACCTCCTCATTACTGCAGCTAAATGCTTTAAGTGTTCTGCTTCTGTTTTGTTGAAAATTAATATATCATCAAGATATACAATAACGAATTTCCCAATGAAATCCTTCAGGACTTCGTTCATCAATATCATGAAAGTATTGGGCGCATTCGTTAATCCAAATGGCATGACAATCCATTCATATAGCCCTTCGTTTGTCTTGAATGTTGTCTTCCATTCATCACCCTCTCTCATTCGAATCTGATGATACCCGCTTTTCAAATCAATCTTTGAGAAAAACTTTCCTCCACTCAAGCAATCCATCAAGTCGTCCATCCTTGGTAATGGAAATATATATTTGATGGTAATATTATTGATTTCCCTTGAGTCTGTACACATCCTCCAGCCTCCATCTTTCTTTGGGCTGAGCACTATTGGAACAACGCATGGATTGAAGCTTTCCCAAATCAATCCTTTGTCCATTAAGTCCTGGACCTGCCTCTTAACTTCTTCATTTTCCTGCGGTGTCAATCTGTACCCTGCTTTGTTCAGTAAATTGGCTCCATTTATAAGATTGATATGATGACTTATACTCCTGATAGGTGGCAACGAACAAGGTAGTTCGTCCACTACTATATCAGCAAACTCTCCCAGCAAATTCTGGATTTCTTTTGGTAAATCATCTATCCTCGTACTGGTCAAAAAAAAATTGGGCTTCTTGACCACAATAAATTGGGTGTCTTCCTTCTTCTTAACCTCCTTAATAAGCTCTTTCCCCCTCATGAGAAGTACAGTGTTGATCGTCTCTGTTTTCACTTCTTTATCCTTAATCGGCAACAACATGTGTGTCCTACCATTTTTCTCCAGGGTGTATGTGTTCTTTCTCCCATCATGAATCACATTTATGTCATATTTCCATGGTCTACCCAGCAATAGATGACAAACATCCATGGGAATGACATCACATAATATTTCATCTTTATATCCTCCTATTTTGAATTCAACTAAACACTGTTTAGTGACATTTACCTGATGTCCTTTTTGTAGCCACGAAACTTTGTATGGGCTTGGATGTACAATAGTCTCCAACTCCATCTTTTCTACCATCTCTGTAAATACGAGATTATCTATGCTACCACTGTCCAATATGACCTTGCATACTCTATCCTTAGTTTTGCAAGCAGTCTGAAACAGATTGTTTCTTTGGGCTGGTTTCTCTGCCTCCTTCTTCGGCTTCAATATAACATTCCTCATCATCAAAGATCTTCTTCCCTCAACATCTTCTACCTCAACATTCTGTCTTTGAGCTTTGGCAATGTGAGTTTCACCACCATCTTTCTTCTTATCTGGACACTCATAGGATTTATGTCTGATTTTTCCCCAGACAAAGCATTTCACTTCACCTCCTCTACCTCTACCTCTTCCTCTTCCTCTGGCTTGAGGAAAAGTATTTCTATCAGCATACTACCTTCCTTGTGAGCTTCCCCCTTTCTCAGGTTGAGTTTGAGGTTTCTTCCCCTCTTCTTTAGGTCTCTGAGTTCTATCTTGGGCAATTGTTTGGCCTCTGGATTGACTCCTACCTCGGCCCCTTTGACCTTGCTTCTGGCTCAGCTTCTCTTCAACTTTCAGAGCTATCTGATAAGCATCCTCCATAGTCTGAATGGTCACCATGCTCATCTCATCTTGAATTTCATATCACAGACCATTCATGTACTTGGCAACTTTTTCATCATCGCTTTCCTGATGACCTGCTCTGATGTTTATCCTGTAGAATTCTTTAATGTATTCCTTCACTTACATCAGCTTCTGTCTCAAATTCGGCATCCTCCGAAACAGAGTGATTTGATAATCCTTGGGTATAAATTTATCTTTCATCTTTGCAACCATTCTATCCCAGCTCTTGATCTTTTTCTTGCCCTTGCAGCGTCTGTCAGCCTGCAGTTCATCCCACCATAGTGTTGCATGCCCTTTAAGTCTAGTAACGACATGTTTGACTTTCTTGTCTTCCTCGACATCCTCATAGTCAAAGTATTTGTCTAAAGCCCTAATGCAGTCTAGAAGTTCTTCAACATCCAAGTTTTCCTCATACACTGGAATGTCCATTTTTTCTCTGTCACATATCCTTGCAACAACCCTGAATAGGTGTTCTTCAGCAGCATCTTCGGCTGCAACTTCTTCTCCTTCGTCTCAAGATTCATTTTCACTTCACCTTCGTTGATATCCCTAGCGTCAACTGTGCACCTCTATGTTGTCTCCATGGCATCAATCCTGGCACATAATTCGCGCATTTCTCTCTCCACAGATGGATCAGGTAATTGCCTGTCTCTTCTCCTTGGTGGCATGGCTGTAAAATTTCTCTCTTTTCTCTGCTACAGAAAGCAAAGAAATTTTTCTATGCTCTGATACCACTTGATTTGTATCAGAGTGCTCCTTTTCCTCCTGCTCTTTCTGCCTAAAATAGACAAAATCAGGTTCTAATACCACTTGATGTAGACCCCCGACCCTCGGGCCAAGATCCGCACAGGATCATTCTAATTATCCTCTGAGTCGGATTGACTCTTCAATTTTCCTATGGGAATATCTCACACACACAAGAGTGTATCCACGGGTCCTTCCTGAAAAACCCGCCCTGTGCAACTTAACTCCAGGCGCGAGCCTTACACTTCCATACGACCACGACCTAGTCCTTACGCAAGCGCCTTTCGCAATTCGCGTGTTCGCGAGTCGAAGACCCTCAACTTTTCTTCACCAAACGCCAATACCCAAGATGCGATGGGGTATGGCTCCTCTTTGTTAGCGCTCTCCATGCATAACCACTAGCTAGGGATAAGCATTAGCACCACTCACAACTCGCGACTTCGCGAGTTGAAGGTTTGAACCTCTGTGCCCTTCTCTTACGAGCTCCGAGATGTGAAATTTAGAGAAGGTTTGACTCCTTCATCACTTCTCGCAACTCACAACTTCGCAAGTTGATTTTTTGAGCCCTTGTGCTCCTTTCTTACGAGAACCCGAAGCACAGGAAGTCAACAAGGTGTTGACTCCCTCCCAGGTGACGAGTGTCCACCTGTCAACCACGCGGTCCCCACCTAATCAAATGTACCATGTATTCGCACGAGCCCTCGACTCTCGCACTTCACAACTTCTACAGTTGAAAGTGATTCCTCCCAACCTTCGAACCCCCGATACGCGATATAGAGAAGAGGTTATGATCCAACGGTTGTTCCTTCTCCTCACTACTCGAAAGTTCGTGCAACCAAAGGATTTGGTCTGCCCTCCGAACTCACGAACCTCAAGTTCAAAAAAATGATCCAACGGCTCAAACTGGCCATGATCAATGGTCCTCATTGATTCTTGACACCAAAGTGGTGGGTTCGTCCAACTCCTAACCACCATGCAGTTTCACTGGATCCTACGGTCCTCGCAACTTCGTGAGTTCTCCACGGAGAATTCTAACCGCCTGATTCACTTCTCAAGAATCTCTGGCCAAAATGGCTCGGCGTCCTTCCACTGGAACTTAACTTCTACAAGATAACTTCAATCCTCGTCTCCCTTTGAATACTTCAAAGGTGTTGACCCTCTTGAGCTTTCACTTGCAAACTTAAGTCTCCAAGAGGAATCATGCTCGCACTCCTTGCGGAAAACCTTCAAATAACTTCTGGTTATTTGAGTCCTCGACTCTGTGCACTCTCTGCAATAGTATTCCTTCAATCTTCCCTTAGTTGATAAGTCTGAAGGCTTCAACTAGCCTGCGCACACCTTGCACAGCTCTGTGCTTCTCCTGCACTTCTGTTGGTTTTGAGAACAACGGTATCTCTCTTGAGCTTTCTGAGATAACTTAGACCCTTGTCAATGCACACCTTGTGGACGTTTCACTGCACTCCTTGCAGGACTTCTCTCAGGAAGAGAAACAATTGAAACTCGTTCTCTTTCTCTCTCAGACTTCATACATTCAACATGAAATCATACATTCAACACAGCATTGAAACAAATGCATAACAGAGAACATAAAACAACTATAATCATACCATTTAGCTAATGTAAACAGTAAACATCATAACACCATGAAATCTGAGTCAAAGCTCCATATATTAACTCCAATACTCCTGTACATGGATTTTTCTCTACAACTCTCTGCTACAACTCTCTTCTTCTGTTCTGTGCTAATGATACAAGGGTGAGGGTGTCTATACCCGTTTTCCCTCCTACGCTTCTAAAAATGTCTAATCTATTAATTACATCCACCTACTTTCATTAACCGAACTTAAATGTTTATTACATTGACAGATGAGAGAAAATCACTCAAGATCTGTTACAGCAACTAGATATAAATGCAAGTACGCCTCCTATCTATTACATTGATATCCGCTCATAACTTTCAAAATATTTCAAAACGCGTGCTGGCACTTTTCCAGCTGTCCTCTGCCTTTTTGCTTGCTTGGCTGCTTACGATGCTCCTACATCATACTCCTTTACTTGAAAATTTTCATGAACTCCTGTTCATGAGATCTTGGACGGTCTGTCCATGCTTATGAATTTCTGCTTCATTCTCCCAACTGGCATCTTCAAGTAGATGTCCTTTCCATTTGACCAAGTATTCAAAATACTCTTTTCTCCTGGTATTTTTACTAACCCTCTTGTCAATTATGCCTTCCATCTGTGGCTTCTCAACTACAGGCATTTGTTTTGTCCATTGAATCTCCTTCTGTTCATCCTCTGATCCTGCTTCTTCAACTGTGTAAGAGTACAAATCAGCAACGTTGAATATCGGTGAGATTCTGATCCCATCGGGTAATTCAATCTCATATGCGTTTGCCCAAAATTTCTTCATGACCTTACATGGTCCAATATTTTTCATCTTCAGTTTGTTATATGTTCCCCTTGGGAACCTCTCCTTCTTCAAATGTGAAAAAATCAGATCACCAACTTCAAATTGAAGTTCTCGTCTGTGTTGATCTGCTCTGCACTTGTATTCTTGACTTAAATTCTGCAATTGCTCCTTAACTCGGTTGTGAAGCTCCTTCATTGCTTCTGCAAATTCCTCTGCACTAGCACTTCTGACTTCATTTTGTTCTGAATCTTTCAATTCATAAATTCCCCTTGGCTGCATTCCATATACGATATGGAATGGACTCTGCCCTGTGCTTCTATTGAGTGAATCATTATAAGTGAATTCTGCCTGTGGCAGAATGTGATCCCACTGACTGTGGTGTTCAGTCATTAAGCTTCTTAGAAAATCTCCCAAGCTTTTGTTTACAACCTCTGTCTTTCTATCCGTCTGAGGATGATACGCTGAGCTAAAAGACAAACTTGTCCCCAGCTTCTTCCATAAAGTCCTCCAGAAATGTCCCACAATCTTGGTATCTCGATCAGAAACGATACTCTTTGGTAAGCCGTGAAGTCTGACGACTTCTTTGAAAAATAGGTTCGCAATATGAGTTGTGTCACTTGTTTTCTGGCATGGTATGAAATGTGCCATCTTGGAAAATCTATCTACCACCACAAAGATTGAATCATATCCCCTTTGTGTACTTGGCAGTCCCAATATAAAATCCATGCTCACTGTGTCCCACGACCTTTCAGGAATGGGTAATGGTTGGTATAACCCTGTGTTCTGCCTTTTTCCTTTTGTGTGCTGACAAATTCTGCATCTGTCCACAAATTTATTAACATATGTCCTCATCCCTAGCCAAAAATATGAATCATTCAATTTTGAGAACATCTTATCATGACCGAAATGTCCGTCCAATCCTCCAATGTGTTTTTCCTTCAGCAGATTCTCCCTCATGGAGCATTTTGGAATACATAGTTGATTGCCCCTGAATAATAATCCATCCTGGATCATCTACTCGGTCCATTGGCTTCTGTCCCTGAGAATTGGATTTTCATATGCTTCCTTAAAATCTAGGTCATCCCTATACATTTCTTTGAGGTCATCAAAACCCAAAGTCTTGACTCTGAATTCCTGCATAAGAAAACATTTCCTGCTCAAAGCATCAGCAACTTTGTTAGTAGTTCCAGAAATATGTTTAATCACAAAAGTAAAATTATGCATGTATTCAACCCATTTAGCATGTTTTTGGTTCAACTTCTCCTATTGAGTTACGAATTGTAAAGCATGATTATCACTGTACAAAACAAACTCCTTGGGAACTAAATAATGTCTCCATTTCTTCAGTGCTTGTATGACTGCATAGAATTCCTTGTCATATGTGGAGTACTTAATTTTTGTCTCATTCAGTTTTCACTGAAATACGTGATCGGCCTATCATCTTGGCTAGAGACTGCTCCAATTGCAAATCCACTCGCATCACACCTGACTTGGAATGTCTTGCTGAAATCTGGCAAAACCAAAATTGGTTGTTCAGTAATCCTCTTCTTCAGCAGATTGAAACTCTTCTCTGCTTCTTCTATCCAGTAAAAATATTTATGTCTTTTCTTCACCGTATCCATCATTGGTGCACTAATTCCACTGAAATTTCGGATGAATTTCCTGTAGAAACTAGCCAAACCATGGAAGCTTCGAACTTCAAACACACTCTTCGGCGATGGCCAATTCTTAATTGTATTTACCTTTTCCAGATCCATTTTCAGTTCATTTGCAGAGATAACAAAACCCAAATAAATGAGTTATGTCCTCATAAATGACGATTTATGCATATTAATCAGCAATTTCTCTTGTTGTAACCTCCTCATTACTGCAGCTAAATGCTTTAAGTGTTCTGCTTCTGTTTTGCTGAAAATTAATATATCATCAAGATATACAATAACGAATTTCCCAATGAAATCCTTAAGGACTTCATACATCAATCTCATGAAAATACTAGGTGCATTCATTAAGCCAAATGCCATGACAAGCCATTCATATAGCCCTTTGTTCGTCTTGAATGTTGGCTTCCATTCATCACCCTCTCTCATTCGAATCTGATGATACCCGCTTTTCAAATCAATCTTTGAGAAAAAATTTCCTCCACTCAAGCAATCCATCAAGTCGTCCATCCTTGGTAATGGAAATCTGTATCTGATGGTAATCTTATTGATTGCCCTTGAGTCTGTACACGTCCTCCAGCCTCCATCTTTCTTTGGGCTGAGCACTGTCGGAACAACGCATGGACTTAAGCTTTCCCGAATCAATCCTTTGTCCATTAAGTCCTGGACCTGCCTCTTAACTTCTTCATTTTCCTGCGGTGTCAATCTGTATGCTACTTTGTTCGGTAAACTAGCTCCAGGTATAAGATCGATATGATGACTTATACTCCTGATAGGTGGCAATGAACAGGGTAGTTCGTCCACTACTATATCAGCAAACTCTCCCAGCAACTTTTGGATTTATTCTGGTAAATCATCTATCCTCGTACTGGTCAAAACAATTTTGGGCTTCCTGACCACAATAAATTGGGTTTCTTCCTTCTTCTTAACCTCCTTAAGAAGTTCTTTCCCACTCATGAGAAGTACAGTGTTGCTCGTCTATAATTTCACTTCTTTATCCTTAATCGGCAACAACATGTGTGTCCTACCATTTTTATCCAGGGTGTATGTGTTCTTTCTCCCATCATGAATCACATTTCAGTCATATTGCCATGGTCTACCCACCAATAGATGACAAACATCCATGGGAATGACATCACATAATATTTCATCTTTATATCCTCCTATTTTGAATTCAACTAAACACTTTTTAGTGACATTTACCTGATGTCCTTTTTGTAGCCACGAAACTTTGTATGGGCTTGGATGTACAATAGTCTCCAGCTCCAGCTTTTCTACCATCTCTGTAGATACAAGATTATCTGTGCTACCGTTGTTCACTATGACCTTGCATACTCTATCCTTAGTTTTGCAAGCAATCTGAAACAGACTGTTTCTTTGGGCTGGGTTCTCTACCTCCTTCTCGGGCTTCAATATAACATTCCTCATCATCAAATATCTTCCGCCCTCAGCATATTCTTCCTTAACATTTCATCCTTGAGCTTCGGCAATGTGATTTTCACCACCATCTTTCTTCTTATCTGGACACTCATAGGATTTATGTCCAATTTTTCCACAGACAAAGCATTTCACTTCACCTCCTCTACCTCTTCCTCTTCCTCTGGCTCGAGGAAAAGTATTTCTATCAGCATACTGCCTTCCTTGTGAGATTCCCCCTTTCTCAGGTTGAGTTTGAGGTTTCTTCCCCTCTTCTTTAGGTCTATCTTAGGCAATTGTTTTGCCTCTGGCTTGACTCCTACCTCGGCGCCTTTGACCTTGCTTCCGGCTCAGATTCTCTTCATCTTTCAAAGTTATCTGATAAGCATCCTCCATAGTCTGAATGGTCATCATGCTCATCTCATCTTGAATGTCATATCGCAGACCATTCATGTACCTGGAAACTTTTTCATCATCGCTTTCCTAATGACCTGCTCTGATGTTTATCCAATATAATTCTTCAATGTATTCCTTCATTGACATCAGCTTCTATCTCAAATTTGGCATCCTTCGAAACAGAGTGATTTGATAATCCTTGGGTATAAATTTAGCTTTCATCTTTGCAGCCATTCTATCCCAGCTCTTGATCTTTTGCTTGCTCTTGCAGCATCTGTCAGCCTGCATCTCATCCCACCATAGTGTTGCATGCCCTTTAAGTCTAGTAACGGCATGTTTGACTTTCTTGTCTTCCTCAACATCCTCATAGTCAAAGTATTTGTCTAGAGCCCTAATCCAGTTTAGAAGTTCTTCAACATCCAAGTTTCCCTCATACACTGGAATGTCCATTTTTTCTCTGGCACCTATCCTTGCAACAGCCCTGAATAGGCGTTCTTCAGCAGCATCTTCGGCTGCAACATCTTCTCCTTCGTCTCCAACTTCATTTTCACTTTTAGCTTCACCGATATCCCCAGCGTCAACTGTGTGCCTCTATTTTGTCTCCATGGCATCAAGCCTGGCATGTAATTCGTGCATTTCCCTCTCCACTGCTGGATCAGGTAATTGCCTGTCTCTTCTCCTTGGCGGCATGGCTGTAAAATTTCTCTCCTTTCTCTGCTACAGAAAGAAAAGAACTTTTTCTATGCTCTGATACCACTTGATGTGTATCAGAGTGCTCTTTTTCCTCCTGCTCCTTCTGCCTGAAATAGAAAAAATCAGGCTCTGTTACAACTTGATGCAGACCCCCGACCCTCGAGCCAAGATCTGCACAGGATCGTTCTAATTCTCCTCTGATTCGGATTGACTCTTTTATTTCCCTATGGGAATATCTCACACACATAAGAGTATATCCACATGTCCTTCCAGAAAAACCCGCCCTGTGCAACTTAACTCCAGGCGCGAGCCTTACACTTCCATACAACCACAACCTGGTCCTTACACAAGCGCCTTTCACAACTCGCATGTTCACGAGTCGAAGACCCTCGAATTTTCTTCACCAAACGTCGATACCTGAGATGTGATGGGGTATGGCTCCTCCTTGTTAGCACTCTCCTCCTTGTTAGCACTAGCACCACTCACAACTCGTGACTTCATGAGTTGAAGGGTTGAACCTCCGTACCCTTCTTTTACGAGCTCCAAGATGCGAAAGTCAGAGAAGGTTTGACTCCTTCAACACTTCTCGCAACTCGCAACTTCGTGAGTTGATTTGTTGAGCCCTTGTGCTCCTTTATTACAAGAACCCAAAGCGCGAGAAGTCAACAGGGTGTTGACTCCCTCCTAGGCGACGAGTTTCCACCTATCAACCACGCGGTCCCCACCTAATCGGATGTACCATGTATTTGCATGAGCCCTCGGCTCTCGCACTTCGAGACTTCTACAGTCAAAAGTGATTCCTCCCAACCTTTGAACCTCCGATACGCAATATAGCAAAGAGGTTCTGATCCAATGGTTGTTTCTGCTCCTTGCTACTCGGACGTTCACACAACCAAAGGATTTGGTCTTCCCTCCAAACTCATGAACCCCGAGTTCGAAAAAATGATCCAATGGCTCAAACTGACCACGATTAACCGTCCTCATTTATTCTTGACACCAGAGTGGTGGGTTCGTCCAACTCCTAACCACCCTGCAACTTCACTGGATCCTACAGTCCTCGCAACTTCGCGAGTTCTCCATGGAGAATTCTGACCGCCCAATTCACTTCTCAAGAATCTTTGGCCAAACTGGCTCGGTGTCCTTCCACTGGAACTTAACTTCTATGAGATAACTTTGATCCCCGTCTCCCTTTGAATTCTTCAAAGGTCCTGACCCTACTAAGCTTCCACTTGCAAACTTAAGTCTCCAAGAGGAATCCTGCTTGCACTCTTTATGGCAAACCTTCAAATAACTTCTGGTTATTTGAGTCCTCAACTCTGTGCACTCTCTGCAATAGTAGTCCTTCAATCTTCTCTTAGTTGATAATTCCTAAGGCTTCAAATAGCCTGCGCACACCTTGCACGGCTCTGTGCTTCACCTGCACTTTTGTTGGTTCTTAGAAAAACGGTATCTCTCCTGAGATTTCTGAGATAACTCAGACCCTTGTCAATGCACACCTTGCGGACGTTTCACTGCACTCCTTGCAGGACTTCTCTCAGGAAGAGAAACTATTGAAACTCATTCTCTTTCTCTCTCAGACTTCATACATTCAACATGAAATCATACATTCAACACAACATTGAAACAAATGCATAACAGAGAACATAAAACAACTATAAGCATACCATTTAGCTAATGTAAACAATAAACATCATAACACCATGAAATATGAGTCAAAGCTCCATATATTAACTCCAATACTCATGTACATGGGTTTTTCTCTACAACTCTCTGCTATAGCTCTCTTCTTCTATTCTGTGCTAATGATATAAGGGTGAGGGTGTCTATACCCGTTTTCCCTTCTACGCTTCTAAAACTGTCTAATCTATTAATTACATCCACCTACTTTCATTAACCGGAATTAAATGTCTATTACATTGACAGATGAGAGAAAATCTCTCAAGATCTGTTACATTATCTGGATATAAATGCAAGTATGTCTCCTAGCTATTACATTAATATCCACTCATAACTTTCAAAATATTTAAAAACCCGTGCTGGTGCTTTTCTAGCTGTCCTCCGCCTTTTTGCTTACTTGGCTGGTTACGATGCTTCTGCATCATGGATCCAGAGAAGGTGAAAGCAATCAAATAATGGCCATCACCAAGGAGTATATTTGAGGTGAGAAGCTTCCATGGATTAGTGAGTTTCTATAGGAAGTTCATTAAGAATTTTAGTGGAATTTATGCACAAATGATGGACACGGTGAAGAAAATACACAAGTCTTTCAAATGAATAGAAGAGGTCAAGAGGAGCTTCAATATATTGAAGGAGAAGATAATAGAACAACCGATTCTGGTCTTACCAAATTTGGAGAAGACATTTCAAGTGAGATGTGATGCAAGTGGAGTTGCAATTGGAGCAGTCTTGAGCCAAGATAATAGGCATGTTTCATATTTCAGTGAGAAGTTGAATGAGACTAAGAGGAAATACTCCACATATGATAAAGAATTTTATGCCATAATTCAAGCTTTGAAGAAGTGGAGGCATTATCTTGTTCCAAAATAATTTGTCTTGTATAGCGATAATCAAGCTTTACAATTCATAACCAGACAGGAGAAGTTAAACCAGAGACATGCTAAGTGGATAGAATTTATGAAAAAATTCACTTTTGTCATTAAACATATTTCTGGTAATGCTAACAAATTTGTTGATGCATTGAGCAGGAGATGTATGATTCTGCAGGAATTTCAAGTGAAGAACTTGGGGTTTGAACACCTTAAGGATATGTATTGTGATGATCCAAATTAAGCATATGAAGCAAGTGAAAATCCTGTGCTCAGAGACAAAAGCCAGTGGACAGAGTATATGATTCAAGATGGATTATTGTTTAAAGTTTTCCAATTGTGAATACCGAGGTGCTCGATGAGAGAAAATATGTTGAAACAAAAACAGAGTGGAGGTCTAGCAGGACATTCTGGCCATTACAAGACATTTGCGGAATTGAGCAGTTCATACTATTAGCCAGGTATGAGGGAAGAGGTGAAGAAGTTTGTGAACAAATGTAAGATTTTCCAGTATGCAAAAGAAAAGAAACAGAACATTGGATTGTATCAACCATTGCCTATTCCAGATAGGCCTTGGGATGAAATAAGCATGGATTTTGTGTTGGGGTTGCCAAGAACCCAAAGGGGGAGTGATTCCATATTTTTAGTGGTTGATAGATTCTCAAAGATGGCACACTTTATCCCGTGCC
>JASDQU010309203.1:91748-115432 GCA_032191745.1 Picea mariana
CCACAACAAGACTTCATGAACCTCTAGAACCTGCGATTGGGATTTCTTATGTGTATGTCCATTGTGGGTTTTTGGATTTCATCAATAAATAATTGTGCAAATGCCACCAACCCTTTTCCAACTCTGAAGCCTTCTCCACCATATTATTTGTCTAACCATCATGGATTTTTTTTTGTATATTAACCTCTAAAGACTAATCACATGGGTTGCTCGCAATGATCAACAAAATGTGCATATTTGAATAGCTCTCTAACTACTCACAAGGGAAATTACATAATTTCCAAAAATATCTACTCGAAAACAGAGAAATGGTGAAGTAACATTGTATATGCATCAAAAACCGTGTCAAAATTCACTGGAATTGTATTTTAAAAGTAATTATGTCTTCTTCAAGTCTTCTCTCTTCTTGACCAAATTCTTCCTCAAGTTGGTTTAAGTCAACGGTTCTTTCCTTGAGATGATCTGTCAGTATATTTTCTATATTTGTTGCTACTTCCTTTTGTGTTGCTATGTTGTCTTCTAAACATTGCTTTTGATATTCTAGAGTTTCTTCAATTCTTCTTGCCTCTTCTGGTTGAGCTCTTAAATTATTGATGACCTATTGAGCTTCTTCGGAACCTTGAACACTTTCCTTTTGCTTCATCAATTCTTTCTTGAGTGACTTGTTTTCTTCTCTTTCTTTATTTAGATATTCAATTGCACTAATCAATTGTTCTTTGTAATCAACTTCTGCTTCTTCATAATCTTCCTCTTATGAATCTATCTGACATGATGAGCATCTTTATTCTTGTTATGTGCATGCATCTTCTTTGTAATTTTTTGAATCAGTGATAGGTGAAGAATAGATATTATATAACTTATCCCAAATTTCTTTAGTTGATGAAAATTTACCAACCTTTTCTCTTACCGGATTGGGTAATCCTTCCCAGATGAAATCCATTGCTATTTTGTTATTCTTCTTCAATTCCTTCTTGGTTGCAGTCTTTTCCCTTTTTGACCTATCATATCCTGTAGAAACTAATTGAAAAATATCATATCCTTGTGCCTCCAAAAATAATTTCGTCCTTCCACTCCATATCTCATACTTTAAACCATTCTGACCCTTAAACATTGGTACTCCATTCTCAAAATAATCCATGATCTCCTTCCAGTGGTTAAATTGTTTCCTGGAGGAATCTTCTCTGATACTAATTCTTACATTATTGAGAGGGGGGGTGAATCAGTAATGAGCAATTATACCAATTATTAATCCTTTAAACCACAATGTATATTTTGTTACTGATTCAAACATGTTCATTTTTCCATCATCAATATATTATTGTATCATAAGCATTAACATTAATTAGTTCATAATAAACAATAACAAACACATCCACACAATGCACAGTACACCAATATTAATGTGGAAACCCATTGCGGGAGAAAACCATGGAATGTTTTTCTTATATGTCAAGAATTGCATTCAAGGAAGCACCAACTTCCAATTCTCCAGCTACAACTGGAAGGAGGATCTAACCCTCTAGTTTCTCAGGATAAAACCTGAGGGAATCTCCAAATCCCCAATTCTTTGGCTACAAATAAAAGGAGGCTACAAACCCCTATGTTCTCTGGCTACAACCACCTATCCTTGCCCCGTCCAACTTCCCTAAAATATAAATTCCAAATGTAGACAATATGTCACTGTCACTGAATCAACCACTACCACTATCAACCTGTACCAAACAACCTGCACCAAATAAATTTTACCAATAACATGAACCATGCATCAACCATGAATCAAGATGTACCATCAACAAGTGCATCAACCATGCACCAAACTTGTACAAATAACTTGTCACAACAACATTTCCAAACAACCTATCACAACAACATGTCCAAACAACCTATCACAACAACATGTCTCATCAATCTTATCAACCAAATCAAATCTACTCACCACGATCAATCACCAAGACAACTCTCAAGCATATGAACAATATCACCAAGATGTGCATCAGCCAATCACAACAACTCATAATCATCACCAAGATCAATATGTGCTTCTATTAATATACCAAGACAAGTACACTACATCATCCATAAACGATGTGTCAACAATACTGCTAACAAGTTCCTCCAACCATTTACCAAGTATGTACCAATCATGCATCAAATACAAATAAATTATGACTCATCAAGATGTACCAACATGATCAACTATACACCTCATGTATGTTCCAACTCATCAACTATTTGTCTCAACCATGTACCCAACATGTACCTCAACCATATACCAAAGACATACACCAATATAACCATCAAAAGTTATCTAACAATTCATCACTCTATCCATAAACCATTGCATCAAACCATGTTCCACAACCTCATTGTTATACAACCTCTATCTGTAGCATACCTCAACCAAAATCTCTCATCAATTTCATCATCCAAATCTGATTTGTAACTCTGTAATAGACCTGATGTATATGATCACATACTAGTAAAACTTCCTTAACTTTAACAACAAGAGACTAGCATTTTCATCAAACTTCACTTTAGTCTCACGTGACTAATATTGGATTAGTCAACAACCCTAACTTGAAACAATCATAACTATCTACCTATAATGAATAAAGGCATGAAAATGGTATACAATGCTCTTCAATTTCTTATCTACAATTCCTCCGGGTTTCACTGCTTGTAACCTCCCAGAAAAGGAGTTATAGAAAAAATGGCATACCTTGCTGAATTTTGTCTTATTCTAGAGAGTGAACTTGTAGAGAATGCCTTGCATGGAATATTTACTGTATAGATATTAAAATGGTACAAAACATACTAAAGAATGTAATATAACCAATACATTTTGTCTTACATAATTTGGATCTGTTATGAAGAAGTTATGACGTTGTTACTAGAAACACATGTTTTAGACTAGTTTTAGGAATAATCCCAAACCCTATTTTCCATGGCGTGTAACTCCTAAAATACGATGACCCACAAGCTGAAATTTTTATCACAATTACTTGGATATGTTTTCTCAATGGCCTCTAGATTTCTCTTTCTGAATCTTGTATAAAATAAGTTATTTTGAAAATGGTGAGATGACATGTAAATAACATACCTTAGAAATCATCGTCAAAAGACTTTATCCTCCCTTGAATTTTGGCCTTCTTTACTTCACCTTCCCTCTAAAATTCGCCTTAGATCTCCTTTGGTTACCTCAGTCACTTGTATATATTCAATATGTTCAATGGATAGTAATGGGAGACCCTTGCTCTCTCATTTATACTATCCAAGTATCTTTTGTTAGAAGTATTCACTTAACCACTTTGTCCATTTTGTCCACTTAGCCACTTTGTCCACTTAACCAACTTTGTCCACTTAGCCACTTTTTCCACTTAACCACTTTTTCCACTTTGCCACTTTTTCCACTCAACCAACTTTGTCCACTTAGCCACTTTTTCCACTTAACCACTTTGTCCACAAATAGTAAACTCTTCAATTCTAGTGGAAACTAATTTATTTTTAATTGTTTTCTTGTTGCAACCACTTAACCCATGACTAACCACTTTGACTGGTCAACTTCTTCTAGGAGCTTCTAGAATAATTTGATTTATTTGACCGTCTAGGATCTTCTAGATAACTCATGAGGGTTCTCCCACTTCACATGGCCATAACTCTCTAACCGTGAGGAGTTATGTGATAGTCCACATATCACCAAAAATGGCATGACATGTACTATCCATCTAGAATAGTATTACCTATAAATTCACTTATCTTCATGCCCTTTTACCTCAAACATACTCGGATCCCTTACCCATGCATTTGTGCTATCAGAATTCACTATTGTACTTCTTCTAAGGGTTGATATCAATCTACAATATCACTCTCCAAGGGTTGACATCAATGACAACCAAAAATCATCACTCTCCAAGGGTTGACATCAATGACAACCAAAAATCATCACTCTCCAAGGGTTGACATCAATGACAACCAAACATCCAAACCAATTGTCCATCAACCTAAACCAACTGCTTGACAATCTCTCCCTTTGCCATTGATGGCAACACCAAAATTGATGGAAACACTTACTCATGATAAAATTCATGCTTATACTCCTCATCAATGTTTCTATCTCTCCCCCTTTGACATCAATGGCAAAGTGTATCTGCCTTTGGGGATGCTCCCCCTGACTAAACTCTCCTTGGGGATGCTCCCCCTATATAAATGCTTTTGATATGTCTTTGTGTTTATAAGCCTCTAATTACTCTCTCTCTCCCTTCATATGAATAATATATCCACCTTCGACAAAGGGTATCACTCTGACGCAAAACTGAAGTCATATCACTCATTCTTCCCTTATGACAATCGCTCCCTCTGGAAACATGCCTCTGTTCTCTCTCTCCAAGAATCTAACTCTTTATCCTGCATATGATGAATCTATTCCCATGGAATCATACCTCTATTCTTAACTCTCTTTCTGACAACTTTTTTGAATGATATTTCTACCTATCTTTTTGGTTCAATTTCTCTCTCTTGACTTCTCTGCAAGATGTTGTGTATAAAAAATATATGTCTTCTTGTACTTGCTTCCTTTTGGAGTTATTCTTCATTGGTGCTTCCTTGTGTAATCAAATCACATTTATGAAAATCATTCCAGAATAAGCATTCAAATATTCATGTGTAATTATCATTCATTATGATAATGTTCCTTTGTCTCTGAACCAATCTATGAATCCATGCTCTCATCCAATGTCATATATCTATCCAAACTTGCTAATTGTTCTTACGAATCCATCTGTGTCCATATTTTCCAAGACTCTGCTACATAATTGTCCATAATTTTGACCCGTATATCACTATACTATCATGAAGTCTTCACTAATACAATCGATTAATCTATCATATTGTACCGATGTTAATTGATTGCTCTGGATCTATCTACTCAAACTCTGCAAGTTGATTGAAGGATGGTTCTCTGTTCTGTCTCAGCTACCGCATAGACTCCCCCTAACTAATATTCATATTACGTGGGATTCTCTAATTCAGATAGCTCAGAATAATTCCTACTTTGATATAGAGTCATCATCATCTTCATCAGTAAATTCATCATCTATTTGAACTCTAACTTCTTTCTTTTTGTCTGTGGATTAATCTTTCACTACAATACCCGAAAGTACAATCTCTTGAACATGTTCCTTATTTACATGTCCTCCTTTTATTTCATTTCTTTTCCAAACCTTTCTGTATTTCAAATTTTCATTTTTCTTTGTAGATTTTTTTTCATCTCGTTTTATTACCAATATTGCGATCTCTGGGACCTGGTCTTTGTTCACCTATTCTTCTTGTTTTCTTATCCATATTTTCTTATATTTGATATCAATGTTCTCTTCCATGGAAGTATCGATCACGCTTCTGCAATCACAAGATATGTGCCCATAGTTATGAAATTTGTAACATTCGATGTTACGTGGGGGCACATAAACATTTATTGCTTGAACACTTATTTTATAATCCCTGCAATCTGCAACATTATGTCCAAAGTTAGTACAATAAAAACAATGACCATAAAATAAATTTACATACCTCGGAGTAAATGATCTTCTTTGTGGTGTAGTCCTTCTGAATTTATGCCTTGACTGATGATTGGTCTTCTTGAAGATGTATCTTTATTAGTTTTCTTAGATTATGGTTGACAATGATTCCTTACTTCGAGTACTTCTACATAACTCTTGCTCTTTTCTTCATTCTTGTTTTCTAGAACCCTAGAGTGCTTCTCTTCTTTCTCTATTGTTGATGTAAATGTTTTTGTCTCTTCAACGTTCTTGTTAAGCTTGAAAACTTTGAATCTTAGTGCGACAACTTCTTCTTCAAGCTTCTCAACCTCTTCTTCTTTCTTCATTATCTAAGACTTCATGACCTCTTATGTTCTCTTTGCTTCTTCAAGTTGGATTTTCAATGTATTTATTTCTTATTCGAGTCTTCTCTCTTCTTGACCAAATTCTTCGTCAAGTTGGTTTAAGTCATCAGTTATTTCCTTGGGATGATTTGTCAGTATGTTTTCTCTCTTTTTTCTTTCTTCCTTTTGTGCTGCTATGTTGGCTTCTAAACATTTTTTTTTATATTCTAGAGTTTATTCAATTCTTCTGACCTCTTCTAGTTGAGCTCTTAAATTCCTGATGACTTGTTGAGCTTCTTCAGAACCTTGAACACTTTCATTTTTCTTCATCAATTCTTTCTTGAGTGACTAGTTTTCTTCTCTTTCCTTATTTAGATATTCAATTGCATTGATCAATTGTTATCTGTAATCAACTTTTGCTTCTTCATACTCTTCCTCTTCTGAATCTGTCTGACATGATGAGCATCTTTCTTCTTGTTTTGTACCTGCATCTTCTTTGGCATTTTCTAAATCTGTGATGGGTGAAGAATAGATATTATTTAACTTATCCCAAAGTTCTTTGGCTGGTGAACATTTACCAACCTTTTCTCTTACCAGATTGGGTAATCCTTCCTAGATGAAATCCATTTCTATTTTGTTATTCTTCTTCAATTCCTTCTTGGTTGCAGTCTTTGCCCTTTTTGAACTATCATATCCTGTAGCAATCAATTTCCAAATATCATATCCCTGTGCCTCCAAAAATACTTTCGTCCTTACACTCCATATCTCATACTTTAAACCATTCTGACCATTAAACATTGGTACTCCATTCTCGTAATAATCCATGATCTCCTTCCAGTGGTTAAACTTTTTCTTTAAGGAACCTGGTCCGATACCAATTGTTGGATTACTGAGAGGGGGGGCTGAATCGGTAATGAGCAATTATACCAATTATTAATCCTTTAAACCACAATGTATATTATTTTACTTATTCAAACATGTTTATTTGTCCATCATCAATAAATTACTATATCATAAGTATTAACATTCATCATTGCATAATAAAAAATAACAAACACATCCACACAATGCACAGTACACCAATATTTACATGGAAACCCAATGCGGGAGAAAACCATGGAATGATTTTCTTATATGTCAAGAATTACATTCAAGGAAGCACCAACTTCCAATTATCCAGCTACAACTGGAAGGAGGCTCTGACCCCCTAGTTTCTTAGCATACAACCTGAGGGAAGCTTCAACTCCCCAATTCTTTGGCTACAACCAGAAGGAGGCTACAACCCCGTATGTTCTCTGGATACAACCAGAAAGTGGATACAACCACCTATCCTTGCCCCGTCCAACCACCCTGAAATATAAATGTCAAATGTAGACAATATAGCATTGTCACTGGATCAACCACTGCCATTGTCAACCTGTACCAATCAACCTGCACAAAACAACATATACCAATAACCTAAACTATGCATCAACTTGTACCTCAACCTATACCATCAACAAGTGCATCAACCATGCATCAAACCTATATAAATAACATGTCACAACAACCTATCCAAACAACCTATCGCAACAACATGTCTCGTCAATATTATCAACCAAAACATATCTACTCACCATGATCAATCACCAAGACAACTCTCAATCATATGCACAATATCACCAAGATGTGCATCAACTAATCACAACAACACATAATCATCACCAAGATCAATATGTGATTCTAATAATACACCAAGACAAGTATGCTACATCATCCATAAACAATGTGTCAACAATACTACTAACAAGTGCCTCCAACCATGTACCAAGTATGTACCAATCATGCATCAAATACGCATAAACTATGACTCATCAAGATGTACCAACATCATCAACTATTCACCTCATGTATGTGCCAACTCATCAACTACTTGTCTCAACCATGTACCCAACATGTACCTCAACCATATACCAAAGACATACACCAATATAACCATCAAAATTTATCTAAAAATTCATCACTCTATCCATAAACTCAATACCATAAACCATTACATCAAACCATGTGCCACAACCTCACTGTTATACAACCTCTATCTGTAACATAGCTCAACCAAAATCCCTCATCAATTTCATCATCCAAATATGATTTGTAGCTCTCTAACAGACCTGGTGTATATTATCACATACCTTCAAACCTTCCTTAACTTTAACAACAAGAGACTATCATTTTCATCAAATTTTACTTTAGTCTCACATGACTAATTTTGGATTAGTCAAAAACCCTAACATGAAACAATCATAACTATGTACCTGTAATGAATAAAGGTATGAAAATGGTACACAATGTTCTTCAATGTGTTATATATAATTCATCCATGTTTCACTTCTTGGAACCTCTCAGAAAAGGAGTTATAGCAAAAATGGCATACCTTGTTGAATTATGGCTTATTCTAGAGAGCGAACTTGTAGAGCATTCCCCACATGGAATATTTGTTGTATAGATATAAAAATTGTACAAAACATACTACAGACTACACTCTAACCAATACATTTGGTATTACTAAATTTGGATCTATTATTAATAAGTTATGACATTTTTACCCGAAACACATGTTTTAGACTAGTTTCAGGACTAACCACAAACCTTATTTTCCATGGAGTGTAACTCCAAAAATACAATGACCAACAAGATGAAATTTTTATCAAAGTTACTTGGATATGTTGTCTCAAAGACCTCCATATTTGTCTTTCTGAATCATTGTAGAAAAAAAAATATTGCGAAAATGGTGATATGACCTATAAATAACATACCTTAGAAAGCATCATCAAAAGACTTTATCCTCCCTTGAATTTCGGCCTTATTTACTTCACCTTCCCTCTGAAATTAATCTTAGATCTCCTTTGGTTACCTCATTCACTTGTAAATATTCAATAGTCTCAATGTATAATAATGGGAGACTTTTGCTCTCTTATTTATATTGTCCAAGTAGCTTCCTCTAGAAGTATCCACTTAACCACTTTGTCCACTTAGCCACTTTATCCAGTTAACCAACTTTGTCCACTTAGCCACTTTTTCCATTTAACCAATTTGTCCAATTAACCACTTTTTGCACTTAGCCACTTTGTCCACTTAACCACTTTGTCCACAAATAGTAAACTCTTCAATTCTAGTTGCAACTAATTTATTTTTAATTGTTTTCTTGTTGCAACCACTTAACCCATGGCTAACCACTGAAAGGCCATGCAGCATTATGGTGGGATGAACTGCAAGTCGAACACGGGATAAAAGGTAAGCAGAAAATTAAAAACTGGGATAGGATGGTAGCTAAGTTGAAAGCAAAATTTATCCAGAAGGATTACCAAATCAATATTTACAGAAGATTGCAGAACCTAAAACAGAGGGGTTTATCAGTGAAGGGGTACACTGAAGAATTTTACCAACTGAACATCAGGGCTGGACAGAAAGAGAATGAAGATGAGAAGACATCCAGATACATCAATGGGTTGAGATATGAAATATAAGAGGAGATCAACATGATGTATGTCAGTAAATTCGAGGATGCCTATAAAGTAGCCTTGAAAGCTAAGGAAAAATTGGCCAGGAAGCAAAGCCAACGAAGCATAGGTGGAAATTCAAGCAGAGGCAAGGGAACCAGTAGAGAGAAGTTCCAGAAGGTGAAGTCTGAAGCTGACAAACAGCATTTTCACCATGAGAAGGGTGGAAGTTCTAAAGAAGGACAGCATGGAGGAAGAGATTCTTTTTCCAGAGGTAGAGGAAGAGGAAGAGCCTGAGGAGGCGTAGTTAAATGCTATACCTATGGAAAAGAAGGACACAAATATTGGGAATGTCCCGACAGAAAGAGAGAAGGAGGTGGAGAAGCACACATTGCCTAAGTGCAGAAGCATGTGGAAGCAGAAGCAGTAGAAGGAGGAAGAAACCTCATGATGAGGAAGATTCTTCTTAAAGAAAAAAATGAACTAGAGGAACCAGTTCAGCGAACAAGCCTGTTCAGAACTGCTTGCAAGTCAAAAGATAGAGTTTGCAAGGTGATCATAGATAGTGGGAGCATTGACAATCTAGTATCCACGGAGATGGTGGAGAAGCTAGAGCTAAATACAACTACACATCCAAAGCCATACATGGTATCGAGGTTGCAAAAAGGACATCAAGTCATGGTAAGTCAACAATGCCAAGTTGAATTTAAAATAGGAGGTTACAAAGATGAAATATTATGTGATGTGATTCCTATGGATGTCTGTCATATTTTATTGGGGAGGCCATGGCAGTATGACCGAAAAGTTTTTCATGATGGAAGAAAGAATACCTATACCCTAGAAAAGAATGGTAGAACACATATGGTGTTACCCATAGAAGACAAAGAGAAAAATACAGAAGCTAGTTCAAGCATACTTCTCGTGAGTGGGAAGGAGCTCTTAAAAGAAGTCAAGAAGGAGAAATAAATGCAGTTTGTTGTAGTAAGGAAGCCTAGATTTATCCTTACGAATACTTTTGTAGAAGACTTGCCTGTAAAAATCCAGGAACTGTTAGAAAACTTTGTTGATATAGTCGTGGATGAGTTACCACACTCATTGCCACCCATTAGGAGCATAAGCCATCATATTGACTTTATTCCAGGAGCTAGTTTACCAAACAAAGCATCTTATAGGTTGACATCTAGAGAGAATGAGGAGGTCAAAAATCAAGTCCAAGAGTTGTTGGATAAAGGGTTAGTTAGGGAAATCCTAAGCCCATGTGTAGTACCGACTATATTAAGTCCAAAGAAGGATGGAGGATGGAGAATGAGTACAGATTCTCGAGCCATCAACAAGATAACCATTAGGTACAGATTTCCTTTATCGAGGATGGATGATTTGATGGATTGTTTGAGGTTGTTCATGATGGAAGAAAGAATACCTATACCCTAGAAAAGAATGGCAGAACACATATGTTGTTACCCATAAAAGACAAAGAGAAAAATATAGAAGCTAGTTCAAGCATACTTCTCATGAGTGGGAAGGAGCTCTTAAAAGAATTCAAGAAGGAGAAATAAATGTAGTTTGTTGTAGTAAGAAAGCCTAGAGTTATCCTTACGAATACTTATGTAGAAGAATTGCATGTAGAAATCCAAGAAATGTTAGAAAACTTTGTTGATATAGTCGTGGATGAGTTACCACACTCATTTCCACCCATTAGGAGCATAAGCCATCATATTGACCTTATTTCAGGAGCTAGTTTGCCAAACAAAGCAGCTTAGGTTGACACCTAGAGAGAATGAGGAGATCAAAAATCAAGTCCAAGAGTTGTTGGATAAAGGGTTAGTCAGGGAAAGCCTAAGCCCATATGCAATACCGACTGTATTAAGTCCAAAGAAGGATGGAGAATGGAGAATGTGTACAGATTCTCGATCCATCAACAAGATAACCATTAGGTACAGATTTCCTTTACTGAGGATGGATGATTTGATGGATTGTTTGAGTGGCACAAGATATTTTTCCAATATAGACTTGAAGAGAGGATATCATCAAATAAGAATGAGAGAGGGAGATGAATGGAAAACAGCATTCAAGACAAACGAAGGATTGTTTGAATGGTTGGTCATGTCATTTGGGTTGACAAATGCACCAAGCACATTTATGAGACTGATGAATGAACTATTTAAAGACTTCATAGGAAAATTTGTCGTAGTATATCTAGATGACATACTAATCTTTAGCAAGACGAAGGAAGAACACTTAAGACATTTGACCTTAGTGTTGGAAAGGTTGCAGCAGGAGAAATTGTTGATAAATATGAAGAAGAGTTATTTTATGAAGAAGGAGCTCATATATTTGGGTTTCGTGATCTCTTCAAATGAATTGAGGATGGACCCAGAAAAAGTGAGAGCGATCAGAGAATGGACGTCATCGAGCAGCATATTTGAAGTAAGAATTTTTCATGGGTTAGCAAGTTTTTATAGAAAATTCATCAGAAATTTCAGTGGCATATGTGCACCCATGTTGGACACTGTGAAGAATAAGCACAAGTCCTTCAGTTAGACAGAGGAAGCTGAAAAAAGTTTCAAAGTGTTGAAAGAGAAGTTCACAGAGCAGCAAATCTGGTCTTACCAGATTTTGGAAAAACATTTCAGGTGAGATGGACGCAAGTGGATTAGCTATTGGAGCAGTCTTGAGTCAGGACATTAGGCTAGTTGCTTATTTCAGTGAGAAACTGAATGATGCCAAGCGAAAGTATTCCACGTATGGCAAGGAATTTTATGCGGTGATTCAAGCTTTGAAAAAATGGAGACATTATCTAATTCCTAAAGAATTTGTCTTGTATAGTGATAATCATGCTTTGAAGTTTATTACTAGGCAAGAAAAGTTGAATAAGAAACATGCAAAATGGGTAGAATTTATGCAAAACTTTACTTTTGTTACTAAACACATTGCTAGAACTGCTAACAAAGTCGCAGATGCTTTGAGCAGAAGGAGTTTGATTGTACAGGAATTCCAAGTGGAGACTTTGGGGTTCGAACACCTCAAGGAGATGTATAAAGAAGACGTTGATTTCAAAGAAGCTTATGAGACATGCAAGAATCCTTTGTTGGGAGACAGAAGCCCATGGACTGAATATTTGATCCAGGATGGATTACTGTTCAAGGGAATCCAATTATGCATTCTGAAGCGCTCAATGAGAGACAACCTACTGAAAGAGAAACATAGTGGAGGTTTAGCTGGACACTTTGGTCACGATAAGACATTTGCAAAGCTGAGAAATTTATATTATTGGCTGAGCATGAGAGAAGAAGTGAAGAAGTTCGTGAACAAATGCAAAATTTTTCAGTATGAAAAAGGAAGACAACAAAACACTAGTTTGTATCAGCCATTACCAATTCCAGAGAGGTTGTGGGATGCAATCAGTATGGATTTTGTTATGGGATTGCCTAGAACTCAAAAAGGGAGTGATTCCATATTTGTTGTGGTAGACAGATTCTCAAAAATGGCACATTTCATACCATGCCAGAAGACAATCGATGCCACGCACATTGCCAATTTTTTTTTCAGAGAAGTAGTGAGACTACATGGATTGTCGAGGAGCATAGTTTCAGACTGAGACACCAAATTTGTAGGACACTTTTGGAGGACTCTATGGAAGAAGCTGAGAATGAACTTATCCTTTAGTTCATCATATCACCCTCAGACATATGGATAGACTGAAGTAGTAAACAGAAGTCTCAAAAACCTATTAAGAAGTTTAGTCACTGAGCAAAGTCAACAATGGGATCAGATTCTGGCACAAGCAGAAATTACATTCAACAATTCAGTGAACAGGAGCACAGGGAAAAGTCCATTTGAAATTGTGTATGGTATACAGCTAAGAGGGATTACAGAGTTAAGATATTTGAATAAAGATGAGTTCAAAAGTGTTGGAGCAGAGGATTTTGCAATAGAAATGCAGAAACTCCATGACAGAGTCAAAGAATAGCTACAGAACAACAGTCAGAAATACAAGAGCAGAGTTGATCAAAAGAGAAGAGAAGTTCAATTCGAAGTTGGAGATGAATTTTTAGCTCATTTGAGAAAAGAGAGGTTTCCAAGGGGAACGTATAACAAATTGAATATGAAGAAGATAGGACCATGCAGGATTCTCAGAAAATTCGCAGCCAATGCTTATGAGATTGAGTTGCTAGACAGTGTTGGGATATCATCGATATTCAATGTTGCAGACCTATATCCGTACAGGAAAGATGAAGCAGGAGAATCAGATGATCAAAAAGAAATTCAGTGGGAAGAGCAATTTCCCACTGCAGAAAAACCTCAAATGGAGAAAATTATTGAACAGAGAGATGGAAAGAAAACCAGGAGAAAGACATATTCTGAATATTTGGTGAAGTGGAAACATTATCCAATGGAAGATGCAAGTTGGGTCACAGAACGTGACATTTTCAAGCATGGAAAGACAGTGTAGGAGCTCATGGACAGGAGTCCATGAAAAATTTTAACCAGAGGAGTATGATGCAGGAGCATCGCCTTCAAAGTCAACAGCGCACGCGTGGAGGCAGACGAATGACATCTCAGCAATGACAGAGTTTCAAATCAAGCATTTAACTCAGAATTTAATCGTTTGTTGAGATATTTTTGTAAACAACATTTTAAAATGTAACTTGTTTGTAAAGTCTTGAAGGATTGTAAGAAATGGAGTGTCGACTCTATCTGGCAATAACTAGTAGTTATTGTAATAGGACAAAGTAGGTAATATCTTTGAATTGGAAATGATAGATTTCAGAACGGGACGAGAGAGCTCGTGGAGTCGGTCCTTAGATAGTTTTCTAGTATTGTATTGTAACATAGAAAACAGAAGATGGAATAGAGAAAGTAGTAGAGTAGAGTAGAGTAGCAGAAACACTATGTATTTTGTCCTTCATGAATGAATAGAAAAGACAGAAATTGTCCCAAATACTTGGACTATGTTCATTTCATGTGTGATTGAATGAATGTTATTATGTGTGTATGATTTGTTACAATTCATTTCATGTATGAGTGTTCGAGAGGCTAATTGTATGAGTTCGTGACGAATCTAGTTGAGTTTCAATCATTTCTCTTCTGATAGTTGTATGCAAGGTGTGCATCTCGAACGCAAGGAGTGCATCAACTGAGTCTCGGATTGACTCATAGAGAAGTTCAGAGAGAATCAGAGAAACTTAGACTAGATGCAAGGTGTGCACAGTGTCAAGAAGCCAACAAGATTCGAAGAACCAGCGCAGAAGAACACTAGGTGGGCAAGAATCATTTTCTTTTCAAGAAAATCCTACAAACTAAGTTATTCGAAATCCCAAGAACGTAAAGTGTGTGTGGGAGATCAAAATCCTTTTAAGGATAGAATCTCAAAAGAGATAACACTTTTCTCGAGCGTTGGCGAGATCCCAGAGATGGATTCATCGAGAGAACAAAGGTTTGGAACCTTTGAAAGAAGATAAATCTTCCAAGGTGTAGAGATATCAGAAGCTCAGGAGGAAGAACGAATGTGATCGTTGGATCATAGGGAAGAAGATTGATAGTCGTCGGATCAAAAGAAAGTACTCTAACCTTAGTACTTCACGTACCAAGGAGAGAAGCTATCAGGGTTGAAACTTGATATTTTCGGAGTCTGGAGACCCGGAATAGAGTCTCGACTATCTGATCAGTGAGATAGATCTTAGCCGTCAAATCCCTGGAGGCAAAGACTAAGCATCGGATCACCAGAAGGAATCACAGTCATTGGTTGTTGGAATCTCAGAAGGGAGAGTAGCTTGAGACTTGAAACTCCCGGTGCATGGAGAGGCGAAGCATATCATAACCCTTGAAGCCAAGAAGGTACGTGTCAGTAGCTCGAAATATCTGGAGGAAGGTGGAAGTTGAGACTTGAAATACCTGGAGCGCGAACAGTCGAAGGGCTGTGAGTCGTTGATCTGTGAGGAGACACTTGTCAGCAGATCTCGTACTCTGGGAAAAGCTAAAGTAAGTTTTCAATTTGAGAACTAAAAACATCAGAGCACGGAGACCCGAAGTCCCGGAATAAGATTTGGACTATTGGATTCAGAGGACACGCGGCAGTAGATCAGCGTTTTGTTGATTCACAAAGAGAAAAATTCAAAGGGAAGATTCGTGAGAATCCACAAAATGCGAACTTGCAAAATCATTCTAGCCATTGGATCTGGGGCGACAGGTGGTGTAGATCCACACACATCATAGATTTGAGCATTGGGAGAAGCTGAACAGACGGTGGAAACTCTCGGAGGGAGAATCGTCGACGCGATCTAGACCGTCAGATCGTAGGAGAATTGAAGTTGTTGATCCGTGGAAAAGGAATATCGATCTTTCAAGTATCAGGCGAAGGGAGATAAGTTGTATCGTAAACCCTGGATCTGCAAAATCTCGACGCGCTCAAAGGATGAGCCCCAGGTCGTGGTGAGTGGTCACGTGGGGAAGGATAAGGGAGGATCTAGCAAGTGCTAAGCCCCTGTCGGGATTTTGGAGGTCAGGAGAGTCGGGGTGGCTCGCATATAAAACATCCAATACACGAAATCCCGAAATGCCTTTTGAGAGGCGTGCGGTCACAGCCAGTGGTCGCGTGGAGGGAACTCACTCCCAGTGCTTGCTCGTGTGGGTGCAGTTCATAGAGGACCTGTGGATTTATTTAGTAGAGGTTCCAGCAGGGACCTGAAAGAGCTAATCCAACTCAGTTTAGTGACGATCCAGTGATCGGGAGGTCAGCAAACCCTCTTGAGGTAGAGGGGTTGCATCACCTCTTAAAGAATTCATTTTAAACATTATCTAGAGCAAAGGAACATTCTCATCAACTTATGGCAGCAACTCGACAACAGTTATGTGGAGAAACATTGAACATATTAGGGCGTGAGGACCAAAGTGTTCAGTGGTCCAGAGCATATTCCTACTACTCATCCCCTTCTACCCAAAAGAAAGTAATATGGACGACTGTAATTGCGTGTGCAGGTTGTGTCCCGGAAGTCTTCGACTGTAAAGAGTTGGTCACCTGGTGCGCCGAGAGATATATTCCAGGCCAGCAAATCATTTAGTTGCGGGATCATTCCCATGTATCTTTATCGCCTCAGGTATTTCGTAATATGTTGAGACTTCCCGAGCCAACGCTCACCTTCAAGGGAGAAGATTGCAGAGAGTTATTAAAGAAGCATGACAATGGGTTAGACCTCTTACCTAAATTCCTGGAGAACCTAGCGGTCATTCCCGAGGACATCGCGAGATTGCAGGTTAGCTCATTCAAAAATCCTTTCCGGAAAATTTCTTGGTTGTTCACAAGGATAACAGGACAAGAAACTATAGCTAGCATTTCCCACATGATTCTTTACATTCTATATTTTATGGTCAAAAAACAGAACATCTTCGATTGGGGAAAGTTGATTTCCATTGAAATCTCTTCCCAATTTTCTCAATCCAAGAAGGAGAAGAAATTATTTATGTCATCTTATTTGGTTTTCGTTATAGCACATCGTTGTCAGTTCCCGAGATTATCTGTGTGTAAGAAGGTAAACTGTGAATTTGACTCAGTAACCTTCGAGTATCAAACATTATGGAGGCACAAGGCCTCCCATCATTTTTATGAAGTTTTTAATGATTTTGTCTCGGTTATTAAAGGATTGTTGTTTGGAAAGGAAACTCCCAAGATGTTTGACTAGATGAGTAAGTTCCTGGATAGGAATGGGACAATGGAACAAATGGAGAATTATAATGTCATAAGGATTTTCGGTTCCAAGGAAAATTCTTCTTTCCTTCCATGCCACATATCTGACAAAATGTTTTTTTTTGAAATAGAAAGGTAGTACAACTACTGGTTGCATTTTTTCCATGAAAAGAGAAAAAATCAATTCATACCTCTACCTTGGAAAGTTGGGGACTTCATATTCAGAAATATGAACAAGATTGATGAATTTGCAGGCCATTTCCACAGCATGAATCTAAGATATGCCTAAAGGGTAAAAGGGTTCGACCCTAGCGGAATTTTTGTTGAACATCTACTGGAAATTGGCTTCGGCAATTCTTCATTAATGCTATTCTTAATGAAGATTGAGACAATGACTCAAGAACTCCTGCTCGTGACACTAGCGACCTGGAAACGATACTCAGCACCAATGAGTCGTACAAAAAGAAAGGAAATTTTTTGGGTGAGAAGAGTGCCTAGTCCCCAACTGTCACTCCAAAGAGTACAACATCTCGGAGCAGTGCTCCAAAGGCCTACCAAATTAAGAAGGTAACCCGTAGTTCTTCAGGTGGAGGAGATAAGAACCCTCCTTTGAGAAAAAATGAAAGTTCCCACATCCTTCCCTTGAGGAAGAAAAGAAAAAACATTGTGGAAGAAGAGGAGGAACCTCAAGCCGAAAATGATATCCGCGACCTCTCCCTCGAGGATATGGAACTCGATATTGACATCAAAAAAATGTTCCCCGTCGCTAATCATCCTGAGGAAACGGCTCACCAAAATACTCTGATGGAAATAATTGAGAGCGAGACCTTCGATGAATTAGAATCTTTTGTATTTCAGAGAGTTGTTTTTTACAGCGAGTCCAAAATTTTAATTATTGAGAAAAGAGATGTAAAAAATAAAAAGGGGAAATCTCGTTCAGAGGTTAACCTATGGAACATGCGGGATTCCCAAATTTCCCAAATTCACCAGGCAACTAGATATGCTCTAGACGATTATATTGGAGGCCTTGAAGCAGAGAACGCCAAGTTAAAGGAAAGAATCAAAGAATTGGAGGAATCTTAAATGCCTCTTCCAGTACTTGCTAGTCCTTTAGCAATAATTGGGTCTACCACACCTGCAGCAAAACTAAAAGGATCTGCAAGCCTGCTCACATCAGCCAAGGGCTATGTGGAGAAGAACATTAAGAAAAGAATGGAATTAATTACAGAGGGTTGGGAGATTTCAAAGAGCATGGTCTCTTTTGGGACGAGGGAACATGCCTTCCATGAATATTTACAGGCAGATTTGAAAAACAAAGAAGGTTTTTACCTCGACACGATCATACCCTTCGGTTTTAAAGTTACCAATATGACAGAGTTGAGAAGGAGGAGGATCTCCCTTCTCTAAACCAGATAAAAAAACTAAACGCATGATGGAAGGAAAAGGTTAAGAACTTGAATATTATTTTCCAAGCATGCAGCCAAACCATCTCTAGGATAGAAGAATTGTTCAAAAAGTTGACTAAGATAGACCTATCCAGGAGCACCAATGAGGTCCAAGACCCCAAATTAATTCTCAACTCATTGTTCCTAACCAAGCAAGCCTTTGATGAACAAGTTGAGATCTTTAAATGGTTATGATTCGAAATATTCTATGGCATTCTTGAGTATAGTGAAGATGATGTGGAAAACTGGCTAGTCGACTATTCAATGAAAAATCAAGATATTGAAGAATCTTTGAAAAATATTTCTATTGATCTAAGGGACTTGGAGAGAGAGATTTTAAATATAAAAATATGGCATGAAATCAACATGGCACCAATGAGAAGCTACATCGAGGAGTGGTTTAAAAAGATTGTCGACAAACTTACCAATGAAGGGAAAAAGGCAGTTGATACGGTTCCTGTAACCATCGATGAAATCCATAAAAGGACATCAGCAAGCAAGTGACAAGTAGGAGATACCATCATAGTAATTTCATATTGATCACATCTTTGTTCTTTATCAAGTTCTTCATCCAATTACTCCACCTCTTTAAATAGAAAGGTTTAACCGAAGACTGATAATTTCCTTTTTCTTCTTACCAGGTCTTGTTGTCCTCTTCCACCCATTTTCTTCCTTCTACAAACTTCATTCTTATATATTTTTTCTTTATGGTCCGCGGGAGCCCCAATCCCAGTCATTATGACAAACGCATTTAAATTTCATAGAATATGTAATGAACTATATATTTTTTAGAAACTCCAAGAGAGTTATTTTGGGAACAATCTTGATTGTACTTTGTAACCCAGATTTCTGAATATAAATTATTTGAGGTTGATCTATCGTTATCTTTATTTGAGTTTCTCGTGTATCACTCTGTCAAAGTTATATTATTCATGTGGATCATTTTCTTTTACTTTTTTATGTGATCAAAAATCTTTAGCCATACTATGATGGATGTAAGGAAATTTTGTTTATTTTCTTTAAATGTGTGAATGTGTGTGGTTCCTGGTCCACTCTCGGGAACTTTATTTTAAAAAGAAAATAAAACATTTTCCATTTTGTTTATATTTATACTTTCTTTTGATTGCCATGATGGACTTCTATAAAAGTCCCACATTCTGGAAATCTCGAACAGAGGAGTACCACCTCTATAAAAACACAGGGGGATTTGTATCCTCGTGAGGTTGTCGTTTTGGTCCTAACGGATTCAAGCGTCAACAACTACCGGATTTCTTCCAAGGGTTGATATCAATCTCTAAGGGTTGATATCAATCTAAAATATCACTCTCCAAGGGTTGACATCAATGACAACCGACAATCATCACTATCCAAGGGTTGACATCAATAACAACCAACAATCCAAACCAATTATCCATCAACCTAATCCAACTTCCTGACAAAACCAGCATATAATCATTAACAGAGCATGTACAAATGTTATATAGGAAGAACTTTATCAAATAGGACTATCAAATAAAGAGCCTGCTTCACGGTGAAAATAGATGTCAAGTACCCACTTCACCAAAATTTTATATAGGAAAAACTTCATCAAATAGGGCCACCAAATGAAGTAATATCGAGGATAGGCTCCATCCCGGTGCAATAAATTCTAAGCACCCTCTCCCCCATAATTTTATAACATTAAAAAATAGAAATTCCAGAAGATCTCTATAAAAAAAATTATCTTATTACAGAAAAGTGACTATTGAGAGATGATGCATCAATTCTATTAATTCCAAAATAATAAGAAGATTCAAAGATGATGCCTTGGTTCTATTGATGCCAAAATAGAAAATTTAAAATTGGTCCCGTTGAGAAATTATACATAAGACTATGAAAGAGAACAATAAACATCTCACTACATTACATTTTTTTCAAAACGCAAAATAAAACCAAAACTAAACAAATTCTAAAAAACTATGAAAGAGAACAATAAGCATCTCACTACATTACAATTTTTTTAAACACAAAATAAAACCAAAACCAAACAAATGTAAAAAATAATAATAATTAAAATACGAAATTGCCACTATAAATGCTTCTACATTAAAAAAAAAAATCAACACATTATTCAATTCCAGGATAAAATGCATGAGATGGATTATTAAAAATAAATAAACACACATTGGAGAATTTATATTGTACACCTTAATTCCAATTCGGTTGAAACCCTCAAAAACATACAAAATGGAATTTCTAAGTGTATTAACAAAATAAAACCCACAACTAGACACAAAAACTAATAAGACAATCAATGATAAAAGCATACATTGACAGAATTCATAACAGTAGCGGATCTTAATTTTTTTATAAGATCGATAATTTTGGCCTTCATGTTGTTCATTGTTTTGACAAAACCCTAGAAAATCCCAATTCTAGTAAAACAAATACAGAGAATAACGGTGTGAAATAAAACTCTTGCTCAAGTTGTAGGTAAAACTACAAAAACATCAAAGGATTAAATTACAGAACTCTCACATGCTTGGCTCCATGGAAAATAAACATGTGGCTCAATTATCCATCGCGACAATTATTTAGTCTGAGATGTGTGTTGACGATGAATCTTATGCAGACCACCCTTCTAGGATTTTTATTATTCTTGGAATCACTAGGTTTGATCGGCATGAGCATGGAAATTGTTGTGGAATTCAAACATACTAAGGTAAATTGGTGCCCTAATTCTGTGGACGCCATCCCTAACGTGGTGCAACAATTGTGGACGTGTGCAATGCTCATTGCAAAGCTCGTTTGAGGCCCCTTCTTGTTTTCTAAGTCGTTGCCAATAGTTCAACGAGTGGATCAAGTTGCTTAGCAAACAACCGCATCACCAATTCTTTCATCGTCTAAAGATATAAAGACCATGTTATTAATTGTAATAAAAAATCAAGAAATCACATGTTTGTTAGACGAAGATATCAACAAACAGGATAAGGAATCTAAATCTACGCCTCTAAAGGCAATCACAATCTCATTTCGTATTCATTCTCCATCCACTTAAACCCATTTGAGATGCAAATCTCAATAATGGATGTTAAAGATTAGCTTTTAACGAAAATATTAAAGATTTACATTTGAAAAGTAATTTCGAAAAACACAAGAGAAGTGTATTTCATTGTTCTTTAAACCAAAAACAAAAACAAAAAAAAAACTTAAAATATCAAACAATTGACATACTTGAACTTAAACTTGGGTGACCTTGATCGTCAATGAATCCGGCCTTAAGGAAAATACCCTATAGTGGAAAAATTGAGAAATTTATTCCAATACCTAAAATACATGGTGCCCAATACTATCTAAATTTATTAAACCCATTTTAGTTGATCTATTTCACATGTGCCCTTGTTCATTGAAGATCTTGCTTAATCTGACTAAGCTTCGTGTGGGTGGACTCTAACTACTCAACATAAGCTTGCAAAGCATCGTGTGATATTAGCATTTTGTAATTTCAAGACCCAATCTAGCAGCAACTCGAAAAGCCACAAACCAAAAAATTATGATGGAATACCTTCTTTCTCAGTCAAGACGCCTCAATGTATTTATCAAAAAATGTCAATCATTCCTCGTCTATCTCAACCGTTTTAATTTTTCCAACTGATATTATTTCTAGAATGTGTACTCTAAGAATTGCTCAAATAATCGGTTGGAAAGACTCGTGGGACATAGCCAGAGCTCTGAAATATACCTTGGTATCAAGTTTCTTGGATGCAACCTCCTGTTCAGACCACAAAGATATCTTACCAAGTGGAGCATTGTCAAAACCTTGAGTCATGCAGATGGACACGGGACAGCCCATCGACTGCAACAACAGGACACGACAGATATTGAAGCAAGAATGTCATCGTCGGACAAGACAGGCATTGATAAATATTTGAAACAGATGTCATTAAAAATTTGTCCATCCCAAGAATATCATCATCGCTTGGGAAATAAAACTTCCATTTGATGGACTAATGATAATGATAGAGTAAATAAATAATTTTAAATATTTTAGAAAAATAAAAAAATTCAATGTTTAATATGAAACTATAGAGAAAATGCAAGTTTATTTTGGTCAGAGAACAAAGTAATAGTTATTCAACGGGTGAACGAATGTTATATACCATGCTTGGTGGAAGGTATAATAATCAATTGAAACAAATAAACAAAATCTCAGCTACCTCAGTATACATTTGCTTGTGAACAGGGAGTTTACCATGAAATAAAATAATGTGTAAAACTAATCAGCATCATTAATAGAAAATCCAAGAAAATTAGAGTACATGCAAACTCTCCCACTGTTTGTTTGATCTTGAGTTCTTAGACCTCCTAGAACTCCAAAGACATCAGGAATTAGAATGGAACTTACAAAGTGCTTCTTACACAACTCTATGTGCATTTATAAACACTGCCATGTTGGAATAACAAAAAGAAATGTTGAATTCTGACAATTTTGGGAATCATACAAATTTAGTGTAATTGATATTTCCATTTCTGTATTCAGAAATAAAATTTAAACAACAAAAAGTTGTGATTTTGTGTGGAAAGAAAAAACGTAGAACATTTAAACAAAGCCACAATTTTTTGGTGTCACCATTTTTTTTAAATACAGGTGTCAAAAAGTTACTAATTTTTTTAATGCATTGTTAATAGATTTAAGAGCAAAGATTTCTTTTAATGCATGGGTTAATAGAGGGGGTAACACGATAAAACATGGGTAGACGAGGCAAACATGGGCTACCGATACATGGTCTAACGAGGATAACATGGCTAGAGTATATTGGGGGGTCCTTTTCAGACTAGAGACTAGAAGAAAGAGAGTGGGTTTGATGGCTTCTATCCTCCCGGTATTCCAGCTTGGGTTGGGTGCCCCTTTCCTCTCCCTCTCACAATCTCTAACCCGCTTACGCTCAGGCTCTTACCCGCGGAAAAACTTCATCATCGAAAATCACTAAATTCACATATATGTGAGCCGGCTCACATATATGTGAGCAGGCTCACATAAAAGTTAACTTTTATTTCAAAGTTCAAATATATAGTTTGAGTGGATTAATTGTTAAGAACATATAATTCCTTATTAAAGGTCATTCTTAATAGATTTAAGGGAGAGTAGAAATTTATGCATGTGTTAATAAAACAATAAAAATTAACTTTCATTTCAAAATTTAAATATATAGTTTGGG